>VZRH01001377.1:2689193-2722030 GCA_013397555.1 Urocynchramus pylzowi | reverse complement strand
AAAAAAAAAAAATTGAAAAATACAGAAGACAACAAAAAGCATAACAAAATTACCCTGTGTGGGGAAGAGAGCTTCCCTGCTTTCCAACACCCATTGGGAACCAAGATCTTCAAGCAGACCCACACCTCAACTTGGGAAAAGATCTTTTCAAAGTGAGCAGGTCAGTTTTAGAGAGCACCAGGCTGAGGTACAGTTTGTACAGACCTGGCACTGTTTTGTGGGTTTTTTTTGTTTTTACTGCAAACAGTAAAAATGCTGTCATGGGCTCCTTGGAAAATCTCTCCACTGTCCTACAAGGAAAAAAACTGTAAGATTAATTTCTGGTCATCTGGTCACTGTTGGGCTGTTCTAGAAAATCAGACCTGGTGCCATAACTGTGGGGAAAACCTCAGCAGCAGCAGCCTGGGTGTTCTGTTCTGTTCTGTTCTGTTCTGCAGCATCCCTACAGCTGCTCAAGCTGAGGATAACAGTGCTGCCATGCCAGTGCTGCTCATCTCCTCTTGTTCTGCTCAGCTCCTCATGTTCTGCTCATCATCTGCTGAGGTTCTGCTCATCTCCTGATTCAGGGATGGGTTACAGCTCAGGTACAACAGCCATACCCTGGATATTCATCTTCCAGCAGAAAACTGGCTTGATTTGAGATAAGTAAAACACTTTACATATTATTTATTGTGAATGAAGTTCCTTAACTTCTACAGGAACGTTCAGTCTTCACTATTTATCTGACAGGTTTTGATCACTTTATCTTGCCAGAATTACAGTCCCATGACTCCCAGGCTGTCTGGTTCTAAGAACCAGGTAAGCTGTCAATTGTATATCTCCTACCCATTGTGGTTCCAATAACTTTTATACATGTTCTGTTTCCTCCCATGCCCTATTCTATTCTGAAACATTGATACAATTAATATCTTTTCAAATTAATTCATGTCTTGCTTAGGCTGAGGAACATATTAATCTGTAAAACTGATGCACTTTAATATGAAGTCTTTATCTTTTCTTATTGGTTATTAACCAATTACATGTTACCGATGCTTTTTCATTCTGAAAAAATTTGAAAGATAAACAATAGCTGTTGTGACAGCCAACTTAACCATCTAGCACCATCTTGAGGTTAAACTGCTCTTGACATTCTAAAATAAATGGACATTCCTTGATTAGCTCACCAGAAGCTCTACAGTGATGCAGATATTTATTTTTTACAGACGAAAATTTTAAAAACCCACCCGTTGTAAGACAAACTTCTATAGATTTTTTCCCTTGCTTTTTGCATAGACTTTAATCCAATTCTGTTAATTCTGCTGGTGATTAAGCCTAAACTGATATTCCTGAGGAAGACTGGGATACTGCACATTTTTGTTACTTCTCTGGACACTGTACTCAGAAAGTTCTAAGGTTCAGACCTTTATACACCAGTTCTCCCACAAGTACTTTCTATTTTCACTAGGATTAATTTTAAAGTTCATTTATAGACAAAAACATACCTTTACAAAGTATCCTTATCCTAAAGGATACTGGTCCACCCAGGCACAATCATCTTTAATGCATTTCCAACTGAAAAGATCTAGGAAAGACTGGATGTGATATTTTATGAAAGCATAATGAAGAGGTCAGATAAAGCTGTTCATCATATGTTTGAAGTTAATCATAACACCAGAACATTGCTACAATTATGAGAAGGGGATGAAGGCTGGGGCCTTTTCAAGAAGCCAGGCAACAGAGAGGAAATTGTGCTTTGTCCAGACTTGCCAACTTTGAGACTTTCTAAAAAATACAAGCATTCACTTGTATGGTAATGAGAGGCTGAAATATATGTTGGCTGTATGCTTATTTCAAACAAATCTGATCCTGAATCCTGTGCTACTGGGCTGAACTCCTGATGAAATTCATGAGTCTGTCATGAGAACTCAAGTAAACACAGCCCCAGTTTTATGAGCATCTCACATCAATGGCCACTCAAATAATCTTTGCCGTGTCCAATGTTGTGCTAGCATGTTTAGAGACTCAGTGTCAGGAAATTGCAACACTTCCAAGAGCTCATATTTTCATTCAGTTGAGGATTCACAAAAAATAGAGAATCCAAACCAATTTACCTTTAATAAGGAAATAGGAGTTTTTAGGACTCAGAGGACTGTAAAAATATTTGATTTCCATAACACTAGCTATCAGCGCTTTGTGCACTCTGCTATTTCAGCCTCAAAACCTGCCTGCAAATGCAGACTGAAGGAAAAGCTAATGGATTTAAAATACCCCTGCCATTCTTAAAGTGTCCACATGATGATGTTCAGCTCTAGAAGGGCTGAAATTTCACTATACATGGAAGTATCTCATCACATGTGAACCTGTGCATTCCCAACACAACACATCAAATCTTAATGTTCATTGCTGTACTTTCATTTTCTGTCTCATGGCCCTGGGAAATGCCCTTCCTCTTGCAGTGATGTACACTTAGAACTGGAGGGCTGATCTTGCTAAAACACTTCCAATGGTTTGGCTTACAGGTTTCAGATCAGTTTAAAATGAATTATATCTGGACATTTTCCACAACAAAGATAATTGCCTTGTGAAAATCCAGTACAGCCATTGCCAATGTCAGGGGATTGATTTAAAGTCAACCTTGATGGTAACCACTGCGTTCCAGAAAGAGAAATGCAAAGCAAATGCAAATGCAAAACAAAATACACCATAATCAATAACAGCAAGAGACAGTCCCTTCTGGGGAATCCAGCCCCTGGAGACAGGGTACCCATTTTCCTGAGGCAGCAGATAAGTAAGACAAAGGAGGCAGAAGAAAGAATGTCTAACTACTCTCCTGCCAGAGCTTCTAGAAGTTCTGTCAGGATTTGTGTCAGTGCTTTGAGGAAACTGAGCAGGGTGTCTCTCAGATCACAGCAAGAGATGAAATCCATAGGGAGAGCAAGGAAAACTTCCAAAGAAAATACAACTCTTGCTACATATCTGGAAACTTACAGGGAAAGTGACCAAGGCACTTCTCTTGTGAATGTGAAAATCCATTTCCTGCTTAGCCATAACCCCAGGACCCAGGCCTCTAAATGCAGTTAAACAGCTCTATTTTAGTTCTTTTAGACTTAGGTTAGACAGCAAGAGAAACTGAATGGCATTGAAAGCCCTTTTTGATAGGTTTTGTCAAAATACCTGCAGCAGCACTTCAAACTTCAAGTGACAGTATTAGGGAAACTTCCATGAAAGCCTATTCCCAAAGGAGCTGTTCAAAACATCTTGGAAACGACAAGCAAAAGGATAAACAGCCCAGCATTTTCAGGGACAGTAATTGCCTCTCCTGCTAATTCACACTAAAGTCAGGGGGGAAAAGCAGGAATGTGGGGTAATACTTCAGCCAGTGTCAGGTCTAAAACTCCAGAATGAAAATGTGCATCTGACTCTACGCTTAGCTCATCTTGCAACATAAGCCTTCAAAGCCATCACTGTACAGGAACTTCATCTATTTCTGGCTCTGCCCTGATCTCCTTTTAACCCCCCCACACCTCCTGGCTCCCTCCCTTTTCTGTCACATTGATGTTGGCTGTGTATTTTTCAGAACAGCAGCTGTTTGTGTGCTCGGCTGGGGAATGAGGCCTGGCCTCCAGGATCACACAGACACTTTGACTATTTCATCTTGAAATCCCCAATGGTGAGACTGGAAGAATCCTCATGTAATGTCTGTCTGTGTGTCTTCATTGCATTAATGATTTATAAATTATGGATGAGGGAGTTAGGGAGAGAACAAGCACATACATTTAGAGATCAGGCCAAATTGCAGTGTTGACACTTGTTACCTATTGATATTTCTTGGTTATGTCCATGCCAATCTAATTCTTTCCTAATTGATCAATTTAGACATTGAAAATTAAAATTACTTTTTCTGTGCCAATTGTTCTTATTCCATCGTTGTATTTGACAACAAAAATGCTCAATCTTTTAATTCCAAACAGCCACTAATCAGTGTTGTTTTCTTTTATGAAGAAAACCATTTTCAAAGCAACAAAATGTAGTCTGAGACAACCGAAATTTTGAGCTCTCTGGTTAGCACAGAAAAGTGTTATTTAGCCTTCATTGAGATAATTTATTTGATGCATATTATACTTGCTGAAAGGCAAATGCACTTTAACATTGCAGCTTGTCTCTGAACAGATCACTTCATTCTCCTGAAAGCTTTAGACCACCTATTTTTAGCAAAACAAAAGAAAATGTGTAGGTCAGATCAAGTGCAGGTAGCAAAAGGGCAGATACTCAAAGGCACCTACCAGGGTTAGGAACCACTAGAACTTGCAGCCTGCTTTAAAGGAGCAGTAATAGAGCTCTTCTGGGGACAATTTCTCATTGAAGGGATGGGGATTGGTGGCACTGAGTCAGGCAGATCTGCACCCTGGCAGGGCAGCCAAGGGCAACTTCTGAAACAGAGGCACTACATGAGGGAGCTGGCACTCCAGCACTTTTTCTCTTCACTTTTTTGGTGATAATCAGAGCTTGACCACAGCTGCAGCTGAGCCACCAGGTGGGATGAATAACTGCTATAAGGGACTAAACAAAATCACTGACTTGGCACCCTGTTCATTGACCAGCTCAGGATTACATTGTCACCAAGATGTTCATTGGTTGGTTGGTGGTTCAAAACCAAAGATCAGGGGAACGTGTTTCATTTCACAAATGCAAATTTCACCTGACCACCAGGAACAGCAGCAAGGTTAGTGCATCTCCTTCCTGTATGTGCACATCATCCCTGAGAGTTCAATACCAGCTTTCAACACCTGGGTCTTACAGTGACATCTGAGTGAAATGCAACACACATGTGGCACACAGGTGGTCACATTAGGTGGCCTAACTGCTTTCCCCAGGACTTGAACTCTGATTCCTGATCTAAGAGGCTCCACTGGCTGCAACTGCCTTGTCATTATACCCCATTATACCCAGGTGCACATCACCCTCCTGAAAGCACTCCTGTGACTGAGAGGTCTGAGGAAGCCCATTCATTTGGGAAGTACCCCAGGAGTACATTTAGGAAACCTCAGGATCCCTGTGTACCCTTCTACCAGTGCCCAGCCACAGCTGGAACAATTCCTCTCACACAGGAATTAGCCTCACCCTGGTGCAAGGCAGCCTCTCAGAGAGAGCAGACAAGCATTTGTGTGCTTATTCGGGATCATGTCCTAAAAATTGCTGCAGAAATGAATATCCTGGGTCTGATCTCATGCCCATTAAATGTTACTGGGTCATTTCCATGGCTTTCAGCAGGCAGCAGCTCATATCTTATTGCCATTTGGAAAAGCAGATGAAAGTTAGCTATTTTACACAATCTGTATAAATTAACATTATTTGTGGGATGACAGTCAGAGAGCCCAGACTGTGTTTTTTAACATCAATATGAAAGTCTCCTGCCCTGGCACCATTCTGGGACTGTGGCACAGCATGACTGGGAGAGACAACACACTTTTGGGAGAAGCCTTTGTGAAAGGCCTCTTCTGCACTCACCCTCCCCACACACCTGACTGTGTTCTACCCCACCTGGCCCATCCCTAATTGGATTTCTGCAGATAATGGGTACTATTTTTACTGGCAATGCACCTTTCCTCAGGTCTGACTCTCACCTTCATGGGCCTCAGCTGCTGCCTCCGAGGAGAGGAGCAGGCAAGGTGAGGCTCAGATCGGTGTTCCCCCAAGGAAACTCTAATTATCACAGAGGCAGGAGCAGCAAGCTGATCACACAGCCATTAACATCCCTGAAAGCCCCCTGCCAATTACCTGCATGGGAAGAGAGGGGTCTTGTGTGCTAACAAAACACATCAGGCAACAATATCAGGCTCAGTAGAGAGAAGGCATAAAAAGATGCTTTTCTCCTGCCAACTGTTTTCAAAGCTCATCTTGAAACAAGTGACAAAGCAGTAGTTATTGTACAACAGATTGTGTGGTTGCCATGAAAACAGAAAGTTTCAGCACTCTCAGCTATCATTAGGATGCTCACTGGCACTCTGAATCTTGATAGTTCCAGGGTACAAAACAGGAACCCCAGTGGGACCATCTACCCAGTAATTTACATGTAGCTGTGTAGGAGGCCAATATTTCAAGCAGATTTCGTGTATGTGTTCAGGGTAAATCTAGGAGCCTAATAAGCTGTAAAAATGTATATCATCTGTCCTTCCCGGGTAAGACTAATATCCTCTGATGATAATTTCTAAAATGGGTTCTGAATACTTAAATTTTAAATTGTTGTGAAAAGCAAAAAAACCACTCAGAGTGAGCATATCAAATTAATGTGTGATAATCCCTCCCTTGCTGCAGCAAGATTTTATTTTTAAGTGGCATTTTAAAAATGTCTTCTGTGAAGAATAAAAACAGTAGGGATATGATAATACCTCACCAACTGAGGGAAAAAAAAAATCTCTGTCCAAATTTGCAAAACCAAAATTGTTATTTTGAGACCGGGATGCATTTTTAAATGACAACATGCAGAGGAAAAAGAGAAAAGGCTATCCTTGGAACAGTGCTGTTCAGAAAAGGTCTCAGATATCCTTCTGGCAAACCTAAATCTCATCCCCATTCTTTGCTGGCCTGTGGAGAACAGCACCAACTGTGTTTCCATATGTAAACCATGCTGCTCTTCTATGGAGAGAGGTCAATAAGAGAAATATGTATTCCTGAGCTTCAAATGTTTCTACTGCCTTGGAAGATGACACCACTTCTTGGCTGCAAAGGAAAGTGATTTTGAGGAGGACATGAATTCTTGTTTTCTCCATAAATAACTGGCTAATATTTATTTTCTATTCGGATTTTGTTTCAACAAGGTATAATAAGAGAGCTTTGAGAGCTTAAATTTCCTAATTCCAAGGGTGTTGTAAATAAAACAAAAATCAGAGGAAGTTGTGGGTGAGTGAGCAACATGTACCTGGTTTAACTTAAAGAGTTTAATTTCCACCAAAAATCTCAGCAGGAAAGCATCAGGACATATCTAACAGTCCTTACTGGCCTGTGGCTCCAAACAATATATTTCATATATCTCAGCTTTTAGGCTGGATGCTTCACTGCAATTTGCCACTGAAAATTTGGCACATCTTCTGTTTGACATTTATTAGACATAAGCTACTGTTTCTCATCCTCAAGTACAGAAGGCATTATAGAAGAATATCTAATATGAGAAAGATGTTGCATTATAGAACAACTGATTCTGTATCCTTTTTATAAGCAGGAACAAGGCATTTCCCAAATATATTCCTTGCAGTTGAGAAAACTGTGTAAAAAGATGGAATTACCTTTCTCTGAGTCACTGAAAAATAACATGAAAGGGATCTTGAATGCTCAGAATGATAACAGATAAAGCATGAGATGGGATATAAATGACACTTTTTAGAGACCATAAAACCAGAAAAAGTAAAGGATGCTTGGGTTCCTAATACCAATTTATAGTTTCTACCTGGAGAAAAATGTTGCATTAACACACAGGCTACAATATGAAATGTGTATCTTAAAAGACTGGTGATAGTCCACAAGATAATTTCCTAAATCAAAAGGCTTCCATCCAGTGTGCTAGGAAATCTATACTGCACTTTACCTTGAGAGATAGAGACTAATTCCTCCTAGAGCTAAAAAAGTGATAAGTGGAGGTAAAACCAAGAATCCTACTGCTTTCCTTATGTGTGAGCAAAATAAGGTCTAAACCCCAGTGCTTTTAGAGAACCAATTCAGAGGAGCCAGAAACAGTTACAGAGCAGATTGATTGTTGATGTGAATTTAACAGAATAGCAGGAGTTACAATGCCATTATTTTCCCAAGTGCTACAAAATAATTATTAAGTGAACCTACTCATTTTCAAAGCTTCATTGTAGAGACAAAAGAATCCATGAAGAAATAAGAAAAGAATAGTTAATAAATTACAAAAATAGGGCAGTTGATGATAACACATTATAAATCAAGAGGCAGAACTTGCAGAAAACAGAGACCAGAAGAATACAATTGCCAGCAAGCACAGTTAAGGCCAATAGCTTTTTAAAATATGTAAAGCAACAAAACTAACATTACTTTCCCACATGCCATTAAAAAGTGCCCCATACAAACTAAATTCAGTTGCTTGCTTTTTAATATCTTGATTTATGTTTCCAAGACTTGGAGGAAAAAACGCAGTATGTTAATTTTGCTGCTATTTTAATTATTTTTAATGACAGATCATTACCATTACTGATGGTTGATTTGTCTCCATTCTATGATATTACCCATTGCTAATACAACCACTTTTATCAGCCTAGCTGATGTAACCTGCTTTGGAGCAAAAGGGAATTTATCCTTGGGAATTAGAGGCTGTCAAGGGCTGTGAAAGAGAATATGTGAAAGTAAAAGCAATCAGTAAAAAGCACATATTTACCAAGAAATGTAACTGTACAGTTGCCTCAGTGGTGTTATTGTTTTCTCTCAGGTAAATTGTTTTATGACAGGCAGCGAATTTTTTTTATTTCCAATCCTGTAAGCAAACATCAACTACAAATAAAATTGCCCCCAAGGAAAATAAATCCAAGAATAACAAATTCAAAAGAGATGGGACATCTGACAGAAAGCAATTCTCAGTGCAGGCTAGGCAATTATGAGATGGAAAACATAAAAAGTTATGAGAGAGGTATTTCCCTTCTTTCATATTTCCTGTTTTAGCTCAGTAGTATTTGAGCCTTTGGACTACTAAAGTCAATTAGCAGTAATTTAATTACCACCATATATTTTGAGGTGCAGAGCTCTCCACAGCAGACACTTGCTCCCTCAGAAGGCTCTCTGGAGACTTAGAGATGTATGTTGCTATCACCAGTGGTTCCTTCTCCTCATCCAGAGCAGGAATGGAACAATAGAGAAGAATAGATGTGACCTCAGCTCCTTCTCCATTTAAAGCTGTCTATAGTAAATCAACTTTCAGCTTTGACAGTCAAACGACAAGGCACAAAATTCTTTCTCACTAAGCTCCTAAGGTAGAAAAAGTATTCACGTCTGGAGAAATATTTATGAGTGCAAGTGTATCTGTGTGTCCTTAGGAGACAGATACATGTCACAGAGCCCCTGTGCTTCAGCTCTGTGATTGAATGCTTTGGTTTTGAAAGATTCTTCCCTGTGGCAGAGAAGGGATAATATCTAAATCACCAGATTCTGAGCTTCCAGTAGCTTTTAGGCTAACTCAGGCCTAATCTGAGCTCTAGACTGCATATGCTTTTTTTTTTTTTTTTTCTTGTGTAAAGGGCTTTGACCAATTCCAATAAAAGCTGCTATTAATTTTGCTGTACCCTACCAGCATAAGGGAAAGGAGTTTTTGTGGGTTCTCCTTCTACTACATTGGAAATGCTTCTATTTTAGTCATTTCAGAGAGAACATGAAATCTTTGCAGATGAACAAAGACAGGTGTGAGAAAGGCACAAAAAGCAAAAACCACATTATCATTCACTAATTCATGGCATTGTCAGCAAGGGAGAAGTGTGAAACTTGCCAAGCCAGGAAATACTGCACAGTTGCAATTTTGGCAGCTCTCACTCTCCAGCTAAGCCTTCAAAAGCAAAGGAACAGAAGGCAAATCTACAGCAAAGCACGTGCAATTTATTGAAATGGCAGAACTGGCAAGCTCTCCTTCAGAACAATAAGACAAAATATCCAAAAGTGGATGCAAATGGACCAGGTATAAATGGACCATTTCAGGCAGAGTGAGCAGAATCTGAAGAGACAGAGCAGTGCAAACACCAGACACAAGTAGCTGTTAGCTCCTGAAAGACTTAAAACACTCTTACCAGGACATATCTCCCCACTCCTTCACCAAATGAGCCTCTTGCATTCCCATTTCAAGTTTAAAGTAGAGCAACTTCAGCCTGACTTTTGGTATTCAAGTGAGGCAGCTTAGTCAGGAGTTTAGTCCTCCCTCTGTTCCCTATGCATTACAGTAGAAATGCTGTCTCAAGAGGTGGCTCACAGCAGCCAGGCATCTCAATGCCTCATGCAGAGGCAATCTCATGGATTTTTCTGCAAGGTCGTAGCAGAGACCCACATTTTGCACACAAAAATTGCCCAGTGGGGAAGTAAAATGCTGGGGTGGCCTTGAGTCCATCCTTGTGGCTTTGATGAGAATGAGGTGGAGTTTCAGTCCTTTGGTAGTCTCTTGGCCTTGGCTCAGCCCCCCTCCCCATGAGAGGCACTGCAGGGTGTTATGTAACACAAATGCCAGTTTGGGCTGAGCACAGGGGGGAGGCACAGCACATGGCACTGCTTGGATTGATAAACTGTCCCTAGGCACAGCCTTGCTGGAGGACATCAAACAGCATTCTCATGAAACCCGAGGGGCTTTGGCTGCCTTTATCATGAGCAGGAAGAGCTGCAGTCTCTGTCTCTTTAGGATAATAATTGGGGCTTGGTTTTGCTGCTGTGCTACCGGGAGGCTCTTCTGATCTCACTTTCAGACAGAAATTTTTTTCTTGGAAGATGGAGCTCTTCTTAAAGGAGTGCTTATTGTTACTGTCACTGCACACAATCCCTGGGATGTTTTCTCATGCTTTAGAGCTTTTTCTATCAGCACAATGTAGGGGACATTTTTTAACCTCTCCTGGTTTAATAACTATCAGGTTGATATTTTTCTCAGGGCAGCAACACACTTAATAGGCTCATTGATAGCACTGGAAAAGGCAAACAGGCTGTCAGAAACACAGTGGAGATAAAAGGAAAGGACTGGAACAGTGTTTTGTTTTTCAGTGGTGTTAGAGCCACTTCTCCCTACAAGCCTTGTTCCTTTTCCAACCTTAAATCTTCTCAAATGCAACAATACTTCATTGCATATTTATATTCAGGGTTTTAACTGCTAGGGTGGGTGGTTTATTTCCAATTTAATCAATTAAGTGTCTCTAAGGCACTTTTGAAAATGTGGCTGGGTTTAAAACGTTTTATATCACTATCTCATAGGATTTTTAAGATAAGCTAAACATATTAGATGCTTAAACTTCATTAGTTCCAACTTGCTCAGGCACTTTTTAAAATCCCAGAAGATATTCACATCTATCATTAGATGAATAAATAATTTTTGACAAGCTATTCCTTAACTGCATTTGAAAATTACCATAGGAGTAGTTTGAAGCATTGGAGATAAAAAAAAAAAATTGAAAATAAAACCAAAAAAGAAAAGGCAATGGGCTGTTCCTTATCATATCTTACATTTGAACTATTATCAATTAGAATAATTCAAAAAATAACCAAAAGATGTGTTGATAGAATTAGAAATGAAATTTCTTTCTGGACAGAGAAAGGTGAGGCTGTCCAGGAGGAGTAGTGTAACAGTATTATAACAGAGGAGGTTATTTGTGTTTAAAACTTAGATGATGAACACAAGAATGACTTCCAACCCAAAAGGTTATAAAAGTAATAAAAATGTATAAAGTAAAACCTTTCCCCACATGCATGTAACCTTCCATATCACTTATTTTTTTTAGCTGCAAGGCAAAGTCTGGGAACCAGACTTATTCAATACCCTTAGTTCTGCTGGAAGTGGAAGATAAATTACTAGGAAGGTTATTTTATACAAACCTATTTTACCCATAATTGATGTTTTAAACAAATATAATAAAGGTTAACTTCACCAAATGTGAAATAATATTTCATTAGCACTGCTTAAATAAAATTAATACTTTTTTTAAGAGTTGTACTGGTAGCAAAAGACACAAACCAGAATTGGAATGGAGAGTCATGCACCCAAACAAAAAAAGGAAGGCTCTCCTGTAGTGTTTAACAAGACTGCACCATAGTGTGTTGAAAACACTCTTTTAAAAAAATGATTGTCCTGTGTTTGTGTGAAAAATCCATTCAACAGAGTCCCCGTGGGTGTTAATCACAAATTGTGAATAGTCATACACTATTGTCAGGACAAGGGGAAAATCAGGAGTTAGAGGGAACAGGACACCCAGAGAGCAAACAGTGCACCCGTGCCAGCTGAGACAGAATTCAGCAGTGCTGAGACACCCTCTAGGCTCAGAATCACACAGAATTTCTAATTTGGACACAATACATCTGCTGCAAAGGCACCAGAGGATGAAAATGTTCATTAGACACTATCCTAAACTGGCCACATGGTCATCCAGGACCAACCAAAAATGCTCACAGAAGTCCCAATATCGGGAAGTGCAGCTGTCCATAATGACTGGGGGGGGAAATAAAAAGGCTCTATAAAGACTCAAGCACATGGCAAAATAGTAAAAACCAGGAAGCCACTTCAGCAGTAGCAGAGCTTGGTGAATACAGTGACAAAACTCTCTGGACTCAAGATAAGAAACCAGAGAGAAATCTCACTGCTGTGTGGCCATCCTGTGATCTATTTAGCATTTTGGAAATTCTCTAACCAGATTTGTTTGTAATAAGTGGTTTTACATTGGAATGATGTGACCCTTTTAAGTTACACTGGAAAAGGCTTTGATAATAAAACTTTAGTGCAACTGAGACTGAAGCAGTTGTGGCTGCAGCAAGTGCCATTTGAGTTTGTAGTCTCACACATAAAAGTTACTTTGGCACCTAAAAATCCAGTCAGCTCTTCTTGTCCTTTTATTATATTATCTCTCCATGACCTTGACATGAGCAATTTTTTGCAATATAACAATGGTTTCATTTATTTGGCTCATTTCATAGGGACCATTTAAGAACATAATTTTTCTCAGCATGCATCCTGAAGTATCATCTGAATACTACCAAACTGACTAGCATATTAGAAATATAAAATTAGCCTAATTTTATCCTGGTTAATTAGCACTACATTGTTGACTTATGCATATAGAAATGTTTTTGACAATGTAGATGATTCTTTCTCAATTTTCACTGTCCTAAATGAAAACAAGATAAATTTCCTTACAGCAAAAAATTTGCTTCTTATTCATTTCTGAGTATCATAAAATGATACCAATTATTTCTACCTAAAGGCACAGAAACTTAATTCTGATACTAAGCAAAGTGCCATTTTAAAATTTCAGGGTTTGTTTCTTTGCTGTAAGGGGAATAAATAAACAAAACTGCTAAGAACCAGGTATCAATAAAGCAAATTGTCTATTCTATACTGACAGCCTATCCAGTGTAAGATATTACAGTTTCTCAAAGAGTGAAGATGAATCATTCTTGCTGTTGCATTTATATATATTAACTCACAAAGCTGTAATACATAGTTTAAGGATCAAGCTATGCTAGAGTATTCATTTTATTCGATCCACTGGCCAAGGATAAATGGGGTGTAAATCTTGTTGAATGCACAGAATCCCACAGCAGCTGAGGTTGGCCAGCTCCTCTGGGATCCACTTTCCCTCCACTCAAGCAGGGGCAGCTAAAGCAGCTTGCCCAGAGCCACATCCAGCTTGGCACTCTTAATAAAAAGAAATAGAAATCAAATAATGTCATCTGTATTTCCAGATCATTTGATCTTTGAAAGATGAATCCATCTCTTACAATATGAATTCAATGGAAAATCTCCCAGTGTTATAGCTTTTCAATCTGCCTTACTCTGATGAACTTCAGCACTTGAAAGTCAGGGTTTACTGACAAACTTAGAATCTCTAATTTTGTTGCTGAAAAGGGTTTGGTGTAGAGAACAGGGCTTTTACAATTTCAACTGTACAGTTAAAACATGAAAAAAAAAGTCTCTCCAAGCATTTAAAAGTTGCTGTGTGAACAATTTTGGACTGTCACTTTGAGTCTTTGTCATGCAGCACTTTCCACATTGGGCTTTGACAGGTGCAAAGGCAAGTTCCCCGGCTGGGGCTGAGCCAGGGCATGGCACATGCTGACAAAACAGACCAGCTCAGTAATAACAGTTGTCTGGAGAAGAGAAAAAAACCCTATGTATGTTTTTAATTGGTATAGACTGACTGCCGAGTTCATAAATCAAAATTTAAACTTATATACTGCAGAATTCGTCAATTTCAGCCTTTTTCTTTCACATTAGACTTGTTTGAACAAATTTTGGAGGGCAGCTGGAACTATTAAACCCTTAATTGAGCTGTTCTCTGTACTTTGAAAATACAGAACTCTTTTGTGAAATAGACATAGCAAAGGAAACAAATCAAGATGACTAATTCCAGTCATGATTTTAACTCGTAATTGCATTAGCACTGTCAGCAGAGTCAGCACAAACATCATAAGATGTGTATGTGTAACTTTGTGCTGCCCTAGTGAAATACACCAGGCCAAATCCTGCTCTCAGTTTCTTTACATCTGGTGTGTCCCTGATCAAATATGATTTGCAGCAGTTTAGTTGATGGTAGGGTTTGGACCAGGATCAGCTGGCTGCAGGCTGGCTGTACCTGTCCTTTGTGTAGACTGACAAAATGAGCAGAACACAGCACATAACAGCTCCAACAGGAATTGATATGTCCCTGGCTGGCCAAGAAATCAAGCAGCTACATTTGCCTATTTCTGATGCAAGGTCCTGTTTTAGACTTACACCTTCAAAGTTAAAATTGTAATTTGGTTCTCCTGCATTTGGGGGTGAGGGGTGGGGTTACTAATTAGGAAATTT
The DNA here is from genome assembly GCA_013397555.1 of Urocynchramus pylzowi. NCBI lineage: Eukaryota > Metazoa > Chordata > Aves > Passeriformes > Fringillidae > Urocynchramus > Urocynchramus pylzowi. Next base: position 2,707,527 of record VZRH01001377.1, on the reverse strand, counting down.
TACAATTCCTGCATTTGGAATACAAATATTCCACCCTCCCTTATTTCCCCCATCTTCAAAAACCATGCATATATCTCATCTATTATACAAACAGAGAGGGACAGAAAAGTCATTTGTCATTATAATCACATAAATGTGTCACTAGCTCTAAAGAATGCCTGACTGAAGGCCAAGAATGCCTCTATTTCTCAGGATGATGAGGCACTTTCTTTTTAACAACTACTTTAAACTCTTTTTGAAATGACTGAAATGATTAGATTTCTGGCAACCCCTCTGAAATTGCTTGCCATCAGAGTTTGACACCAGCACAATGGCTTTCATCCTTGCACAGTGTTTGTGATCATTCCCATACTGATGAGATGTTGGTTGGTTAATCACAGAACAGAGTGAGCCAAGAGAGTAAAGAAGGGTTCCCTGGCACAGACAAATATAGGAGCTGCGGCACAGTGTAGCACACACTGGTGTTTGGGGTCCTCTTTTCTATTCAGAACTGGGTTATGGATCAGTTATCAGGCTGAGAGTTCTCTGTGACAGCCCAAGTCCTTATCTGTATGCACACTGTGCTCGCAAGTGGGGATGACATCCTGTGACATCTCAACACAGGTAGGAATGGGACTCATTTGCATTAAGATCACTAAGTAGTTGCAAGTTTTGCTAAAGTGGATCCTTAAATAACAGCCCATCTGAATCTCATTCTAAAAGCACATCCAGGCTTGGGGAAGCCAAATCTGTCACTTACCCAGCACTGGGGCTTAGACATCATTCCTGAGCTATACCAAAAGGGCTATTGTTAGTCTGCCAACACTGGAACTGCTTCCTGTGTTTCACCTACTCACATCAGTCCCTAAAAAGAGTGAAGGATTCAGTGGAGGAGTCACTGAGGGTTGAAGGCTGCTTCGTCTGCCTGTGGCTCCTATGGCACAAGGAATTCATTTAACCATTTCAAATGTGTATTGGCCTTTATATGCTGCAGTTGTAGAGGCAGAATTAAAAACTTGGACAGGAGTCCTTGAAGGCAAACATCAGTCTTCTGTTTCTCTTCTGTTGAGAAGTCCAGTGAAAGAGCCAGCATGAGCCATGAGGACAGCATTTGCCATACACAGCTTTTTGTTTTTACCTCTGAAAGTTGTGATTCCAAAGGAACACCACAGCCTGGAAGAGTGGTAAGTGGTGGTACCACTACAAATGGCCATGACAGGATGCAGACAACTGCAGGAGACCTGTGGGTGTCACAACGTGATCCTAAAGCACTGTTTTCTGTCACAGTGATCCTGTTGGAGTCATCTGGACTGTTGCTACTCAAGTGAGCAAGAACACAGTGATCTGGTTTTAGCCAGAAAAGGCTCCAAGGATCATCTGCGCTAATTCTCGTGCCTCAGGGTGAGTCAGCTGTGGCTTTGTTCTTACCAGGTATCATACCATCACCCTCCTGGGCGTGATGACAGCTTAACCTCAATGAAGTTACTGCAGATTGTCCTGCCAGTGACCTCCATGTGCCCCAAACTTATCCTCTGGAAGTATAATGCATAAAATACAGCTCTTGGGAGGACAAAGAGATTTATGCAGTTAATAGAAATGTGCTTTGAAATAACCTATGGGGAAAAAAAACACACAAAAGAGGAGCAGAAACAGGAGAAATATCACTGAATTTGAGTCTGTGAGGAATCTAAAAAGGCATCTTTACACATTCATTCTTTAAATAATTCAGAGTACTCTATCAGCAGCCCTTGGATGCAGCACTAGGACATTGGTTTGCTAACATCATTCCACTACAAACATGTGCATTTTAATCTTGTGAAAGTCTCAAGCATGCTTTGGCAACATTTATCAACTAAAACCTCATTGTAAAAAAGTCATTATTTTCATTTCCTTGATTAATCTTTTTGGGCACATGGCTTCATGACAAAAGGTATTTTCCAAGATGAAGTTTAAAATTAAGAAGAGAAATAGCTACACATTTGAATTCATATTTTATAAGTTTTCCCTTCCTAATTCATTCCCTTTAAGTGATATTGATATTTATATACAGAAACTACAGTTTGAAGGAGGATGAAAATACATGATAAAGAAGAAATAGGAAAGTTGTGACTGATTTATGTCTCTCTTGATCAGGCAAGAAAAACCCATTTTATCTGCAGGCCTAATGACTTTTCACTGTATGGCCATATTGCACCAACTTGTACGAGATAATAACAAGAAACATGACTGGGTTTTTATATATTCAGGTCAACATGAAAACGTCAGCAAGGCAGAGGTGCTAGCAGAGTCAGAAAGCATTGCAGTCATGATCTGCAAGCCCACATAGTTCAGAGTGTTAGAGCAGATTTACCTCCTTCACAAACACTTCATGTTTTAAATTGATTCCTTCTAACTCTGTGGATTTCTTGAGTCAAGGTCAATGCTTTCACTCCGTAGCCAGGAATAGGCTAGACAATAAAAGCTGCAGAAATTAATTCATCTATAAAAGATGCGTGTCATTGAGATTTGAGAAGAATAGAAGTGTCTTCAAAAGTTGCTGAGTGTAAATATTACCCTGTGTTTACTCAGCTCTGCAGTCTGTGGGACCTGGAGAAGCTGTTTGAAGGTCACATTCAGATGTGCCATGCTCAATTCTGGGCGCAGGGTGCAACTCTCACAGTAAATTCTGGGTGGCTTAGCTGAGTCTAATTTACCCTCCCACATTCTGAGGTTGTGCTGGTAGGAAGGGCCTGGTACTCAGCTCTCTGTGGCATTGATGCCAACTTCCACAATAGCCAGGAATGTCTAGAAATAGTTCTAGAAATACAAAAAGTGTCAGAAGTCAGACTTGTTTATAGGTGGTTACAAAGGATCACAAAGTGCCATGCAGTGAGAGGCATGGAAATTACATTTGTTAGCAAAGAATTCTGGAAGAAAAGGAACTCTAAGGATTAATCTCAGGATTCACACTTGTAAGGATGAATCTTTATCAATGCTTATCCCAGTGAAGGGCAGATGAGTCTGACAAATTGCACTGATTATATTTTCAGTCGCTGAGCAAACTGGCATTTTACCTTCATTACTTCCCCATTGTTCTATTTCAAGCTTCAAGGCATCTACAGGACAGAACTGAGCCACAAAGAACAAAGACTAGTGTAAAGTTACTTTTGTCACTGAGAAAAAGAGAAAAGAAAAATCAGAAATAGAATTAGCAAGATGAGTAGGACTCCAGTTTATTTGATTTTTCACTCAATTTGCATCTCATCTGGCTAAAAAGAAAAGAATTTCTGGTGATACATGTTTGAGGACTCAAAGATAAAAATTTATATTTTCTGGATTTACTGCCTCAACACAAAATTTCACACTACATTTTTCTACAGTCAATCTCATCTTAATGCAATGTAGCACTTAGTCATGCCCTGTAATTTGCCCATATTCTTTATGAAGTAAGTTTACCCAGAAAAAGATTTGAGCTTTTTTTACGTCTTTCTGTATCAAGGTATCTTTTACACTAGCAATTACAGAGCTTCAAAAGAACAATTTAACATCAACACCACCTTGAAAACACACCTAATTTTCTATTAATTGGAAGAATGTTTTTAAATTCCTTCAGGCATCAAAACTCTCCCAGATTCTCCAGGCTGTTGTGTTCTGAAACAAGGCAGCAGCTCAGTTTCCCTACGGAGTGCCCAGATGGTTTTAGCTCTGGTGTTACAGGGGCACATTGATGGGCTGCTGGTAGCTGCAGGGCTGAGGGGATCCCCCTTGCAGGGATCCCCCTCCACAGCTTCATTTATTTAGGGGTGTTGAGCACAGAAGGACTGTCACCAGAGCTTCATCTCGTCACAACTTTTACTGAGCTTACATAAGCAAAAAAAACCTGTGGGACTCTGATCCATTTGAGAGCAAAATGTTTCTTCAAGATTAATGAGAAAAAGACTCTTTGTCTTTTAAGGTTGTTCCACTGTTTCTGTTATGCTCTAGGCAGAAGAAAGCAGCTTTCTGCTCTTGCTTTGCCCCTGATGAGAATGGACTGCGCTGGCCCTTGGTGACTGTGGCTCTGGGAAGCACAGAGGTGGTCCAAAGCTCAAAGCAGATGCCTAGAAGCCAGGAGAGAAGAGGAGGCATCACTGCCCATGCCATCTGCTCCCAGCAGAGGCTTTTGCCTACTTAAATTGCTGAATTGATGTAAGAGAGGGCTGCGCCTGGGACACCTCACACACTCGTTAACACCTACAGACGCTAATTGAAAATGCGGTGAGAGGCACCGAGCTCCTGGGGTGTGCTTTTAGTGTCAGCTCGCAGTTTCCTCTCCATCTGCCCAAGGATTTGAGAACTTCCACAGGAAAGACAATGGCAGCTACAGCACTCATAAAAATAGCCACTAATGTGCCACTTCAGCTTCCATCCTTAAAGCTCCCAGATTACAGAGCAGCAGTTTTTATCGCTGACGAGTTAATTAAGAAGTGTAAAGGGAAATAGAGAAGTTTTATCAACTAACTGCTGGTAGAAGACAACCCCAGTGATTTGCATGGCTCTCTGGTAACAGGAGAGGTAAAGCTGCATGTCTACAATCAATGGTTTCTATTTGACTCCAGATTATGGAGAAGGTCCATCTTTGTTTAAACTTGCAATACATGAAATTTAAATTATCCTTCATATTATAAAATAAAAGTGAGAAAGACACTTGCAATCCTACAACGTGATGCTGGTTATACCCCTTGGGTTTGAATTGTGTATTCAAATAGTTACATTTTATGGGAAGGGCACCAACTTCACACAGTTTTCCAGAGATTCTGGTAAGCATCTTTTAACTTTAACTGGGGACAAAAATAAATTTTAAATTCATAGGTATTTTTTTCAGCCTTAAACATGATTTACATAACAAAATAATATAGCATGTTCTTTGAAACTGAAAGTTTTGTAATGTTATTTTAAAAATAATGTTTCCAGTGTTCAATTTCAGCTTATCTCTATTGATTAAAAAAACCCAGTATGTAGGAGAGCTTGGATTTGCTATATAATTTTTAGTTTATAGTAGCTACAAGACCCAGTCTTATTGCACTATATCATGCAGCTTTTACCCTTAAATTTATTGAGACAGCCAGTTTTTGCAATAGCTGGATTTACATGTCACGGACAGTATGAAGAAGTGCCTCAGCAAGTTAAAACTATTAAATTTTGCAGTGCTTTTTGTGCATCCTTACCCTGATCTTGGCTATTCAGCTTCATTTCTTCTAAACAGGTCAAAAGGAGAAGAATGCCTGGATTATACAACATTTCTGCTGAATAGAGCTTTAATAAATTGACTAGGCTTCTATTTTAATCAAACATCGTGCACACAGAGCAAAATAATATGTGTGGAACAGCCTCTGAACAATCTTGCTCTCTTTCCATAAAGAAAATGAGCAATTTATAAAAATACCAGCCTGTTTGAAGATAATACAGATCTTCTGATATTCTAGAATGCTGAATAATATCAATAAGCATCAGAAAAGGGATTGGAGTAGGTATTAATAATAGCAATTAATAATAATGACAATGATAATAAAAGCTGACACACTTTAACTCTGATCCCTTTCTCTTTACTACAAGCAAATTTGTGTTGTACCAAATCACTGTATAAACAGTCTGTATAAACAAAACTGTACCAAACAGTCTCTAAGAGGCCAAATCTTCTGAAATCAGAAATGTGCTGCTGATATTCATTTGCTAATATCTGTAATTTTCAGATTAGAACAAAGGAATGCAGTTCTGGAGTTCAAAAATTACTCAATTGATTTCACAATGCAATCAGCAAATAAGATTTTCTAGGTTCCAATATTCATTTGAATGAAACTTGAAAAAATAATTTATTTCAATATCCTGCTAGGTCAGCGACAAAACATGTAACATGATGATCTCTAGAAGCAGAAGATGGATATTTCTTTCCATGTCATTTATTTGTATTTGCTCATGAATGCATCCTTAATGAATATATCTACCAAGAGCATTCAGAGGGAAGTCAAGGTGAAAGCAAACAGGAAATGAAACCACTCCATCTCTTTCAGTTTAACATCCAGGGAAATAACAACACACAAGCATTTACTCCTGCACTATGATGGACAAGACAAATGTGAGGCATCCCCAGGAGCACCAAGACCAGCTGAGAAGAGCTGATGCTCACAAAATGTAAAAGAACTTGGTATTAAAAGCCAAAACAGTAGGGAGAGATTTGAGACAATGTCAGACAAGGAGTAACAAGAACATTGGGGAAATACAGAAGATACTCCAGACAGAAATGGTTCTCCTCTTGCTGTACATGCAAGAGCCACCATGGTGGTTGTACAAGGAGTATCCAGCACAGAATTCCCAAACTGCCAGGAGACCTTCATTCCATCCACCTTTTCCCTTCTCCATACACTCTGCTTTTCACAATGTTAGTCTCATTTAAGCAACATCTCTGCTTCCTCCAGCTCATGACTTTATCTCCATCTATCCACCAGCCCTGCTATCTCTGGTATGACATGTAGCTACTTCTCTGAGCCATGGAAAATATTTTTAGTTTGCCTTCCCATAATACCTGGCAAAACAGAGTTCAGCCGGTTTGGGATGATGATGTTATTGAAAAGTTTTTGAGTCTTCTGCAAAACATGAATCACGATCAAATTAAATGCAGAGGGATACTGGACAGGGAGCAGATGTTCTGCTGACATCAAGTGAGGAATCTGTCACAGTCTGGAGGAAAAGCAGAAACTTGCAAGCTCCTTAATTTGTTCCTTCCATACATCTTATAAAGTCCAAATTTAACTTGGAAATCTTATTTTGAGTCCTTTGCCATTCTTATCTACCAAGCTAAAAATAATAATTTTTTTAAAAATTAACATAATTCAAGAATTTTATCAAGAAGTTGCCCTTACTAAATTCAGTTTTCCCTTCCAACACAGCTCCTTTATGCCATTCTGTCACCTCAGTATTTTCAAATCCCCACACTCCTGCTGAAGGTTTGAGGCACAGAAATGAGTGTCACTTAAATGTTTTCACTCGAGCTATTCTTAAATTCTAGCAATCTCTACCCGATCATCTCCTGGTCTCTTCTAGCTAAAGGTGTTCAGTAAGGAGTGGGAAAAGGATGGAAGTTAATGGGAGGAGCTGTCTCACTACAGGAAGCCACAAAGATGCTTCACTGACTCTGCAGAGTTTCCATTGCAGAAACTGCCAAGAGCTCTTGAACTTGAAAAGTTAAATAAATTAATTATTTAAGTTAATAAAATAGTTAAATAAATTAATTATTATTAGTTAATATACTATTATACTAATATACTAATATACTATATACTAATATACTATTATACTAATATACTAATATACTATTAGTTAATAGTTAAATAAATTAATTATTATTTAAATAAATTAATTATTAGCCTGTGTAAGACACAGGCTAATGTCATAATTCCAATGCAGAACATTATGATACAGCCAGAGCTAACTGACAAATACATGTCTGGACCTACAACCAGAATGTTTTTGGGTGAAATATTACTCAGCTCGTCTTGTGCTGTAGCAATGGCACTGAACAAGAACTGAGATGAGTGTCACACATGTGACAACCCATGGCTTGCCAGAGAGAAGGCTGGTTGTGACAGAGCATGGCTTGGCAGGGACAATGAAAGGAAAGGTGGCATGGAAGGGAAAGGCCTTTTCTTCCCACAGTGGTCAAATTGACATCCACGTAAGAGTGACAGGTTCTGGAAAAGGGGTCAAAAAGGACTGGTTATTTGTCCTATGGGCCACATGCATCCTTCTTCTGAGCAAGCCCTCCTGCTACTTTGGCGGAGATTCAGCATTAATCAGTGGTTCATAAAACAAAAAATTATGACCTGACATGGGAACGTGAAGAAGAAATTCAGTGTTTCTTAACTGGATTAATGGGATGTAGTGCAAACTTCCCACCAAGGGGGGCTGCTCAGTGGGCTAATTTTTTTACTCCTTGGGGAGAGAGCACAGAGTGGAAGCAGGGGCTACATCCCCTGAGGATGTTTACAGGCGTCACAAACTCACCCCGTAGTTCAGCACCACCAACAGCTCCATCTGACAGGAAATTCGAAACAAAACCAGCAGGAGTGTTAGGCATGAACTGCACCAGCACAGCTGAAGACAGAATTCCACAGACACATTTTGGGAAGAAAAAAATTCTGATTTCTGATTTCTGATTCATTAAGCTCTTACAGACTTGGGAAAGGAAACTTTCAGGTTCTGTGGGAAGGTTTTGGAGAAAGACCATCTCAGTATAATTGTGAATGACAGACAACTTTCACTTTTTCAGGTAGGAGACTCTCATGTGGAATTTTTTTTGTGTGTGTCTCCAAGACTTTATTAAAAGTAGATCGTGCTTAAGACACAAAGCAAATAGATAAGAAAAAATATTCTCTAACCTATAATCTTTTATTAAAAAAAAAAAGAAAAAAAGAAAATAGGAAAATTCCTATGGCAGAGTGAGCTGCTTGTTTTAATGACACTGGAAAGATTATGAAGGAGTAATGTGAAAATTCACTTTGCTTTGGATTATTTAAGAAATGATAGCTATTCTGTTATGTATTTGCTGACTCCTCTGGAGCTGGGATTTAGAACTAGCATTGATTTTGCACTGGATAAGACAAAAGGTTTCTATCATTGGAACACAGAGCTAACACATCAAAGTAAAGAACAGCAGTTAATCTAATTCAGCTTCTTCCCCAGCTCCCCGTTTCAGGTGCTGATATACCTCTGTAATTACAAGTAACTATAGATCTAAATGGAAAAAATGCACAATGGAATCTGAGCAAGATTTGAATGGTTCAAAGGGGGATAAGCTTGTGAACATTATATTCCACCCAACTATTTTTTTTTTGTTTTGTTTTGGACAAAATGTCTTCCTTATAGACTCTCTTCATCTTCTTGGAAATCAATATAGCATCCTCTAAATTCATTACAGAAGGTAAACTTAATCCATTTTAGACACCTATCTGAAGGAATTTACTTCTGGAGCACCTGACTCAAACACTCCCTCTCACTTTGAGACTCTGTTTCAAGGACCAGGACAAAACATATCTTGATCCAAGAAATTAAGTAGGATTTGAATTACTGCACAGGTTTTTTTGTGCAGAGATGAATTTAGTCCCTTGACTTCACCTCATTCTAAGCTGGGACAACTCTGCAGAGCTGCAGAAGATGGCAGTGCCTACTCCAGAACAGTTGATTTACCCCCTCTCATACCTGATTCTCAAAGTAAATCAGTGCCACAAGTGCACAGGCAAGGGGAACCATCCCAAACCCTGGGGAATTTGCAGACTGACTGGAATGCTTTCAAACCATCACAGCAGAAGAGTCAGGTAAAGGTGCAGGGAGAGCTGGTATTACAGAGCAAAGCTGCAAAGGGCCAAGGAGAAGATGCCTCCTGGCTGGGACACAGAGTCACCCTCAGCTGTGTTCTTGTGAGCCTGTGAGCCTGATGCACCTGGAAGACACCACAGGAGAAAGGGGATATGGCAGAGAACTGTGGGTTAGGAAGAGAGAGGCCAGACTGCAGTGAAAGAGGAGTGGGAGATGTTTGTGTGACTGCCTCTTCCAGCTGGAGAGCCTTGGCAGGGGTGCTGGTGCACAGGCTGGGCTGCCCCGAGCACACCTGCAGCCAGAGAAGCCCTGGATGACCCAGGAGTGAAGAACCCCTCTGGGGACCTGCACCAGCTCTCAGTTCCCTCTCTCCCAAGGGCACAAATGGATTATCCAAGGCCTGTACACACAGAAAAAAAAATAAGTCAATAAATGGTTTATTTTCTGCTGGAGAGCAGAAAACCAATGGCCTCAAGTCTGCTCACTGCTCTTCCCCCTGCAGGGTGGGCACTGCTGTGTTTGTGTCAGTCTGACAAACCATCCAAAATACAGCAGCTGCAGCCCAGGCTGGTGGGATGCAGAGTAAAACAGTCAGCTACAGCCTGAGCTTTGCTTCCAGCTCCTGTGGAGGGCAAGCTGGGGGAGGCAGTGGGAAGGGCAGCTGGCAGAAATACACACCAGGATACTGCAAGGTCCTGCTTCCCAAGGGTCCTGGTCACCACTGCTGTTCCTCCACTGAGCCTGGAGCTTGCTCCGCATCTGTTTTATGGGATGGAAAGCCAGATGTGGTTTTATCCTAGTAGAGGCACCACAGGAGGCAGATGCACTAGGAGCAAGGGGGTGTGGTGCAGCAGAGGACGTTTATCAGCCTGGACAGATACAATGTGCAGGGAACACAGTAATTCTGAAATAAATACATACATCAACTACCAAAAATTATAGATGTGCTTTGTTTACTTGCTTCTTGTCACAGAAAATTGTCACAGGGTATTGCAGAGAATGAAACTCAAACTGTTCAGGAGGAGATCCCTTGAAAGCCATGAGGGGAAGTTGTTCACTGATGGTTATCAAAGCCAATGGAGCAGAGGCAACCTCTGGCTCAGGAAGTCCTGAAATTGCTGACTTGTAGAAGGGAGAATGTAACAAGGGAAGCACAAGCAACATTTGCTTTATATTTTCATGCTCTTTCCCATAAGTATCTGCTACTGCTGCCATTGCTAGAGCTTCAATCATGCACAAAGGACACAAAAAATGTAATTTTTTGTGTTTTATTAGATCCAATTTTTAGTCAATCTGATAGTAACAGCAATTTGGTCTAACCTAGTTTCTCCTTTCATTAGGAGAGCTGGTGAACACTTCTATTTCTGAAGATTGGGCCTTTTTTAGAGTTGAAAAGTTTTTAGCTGTGTCAGTTTTTTTCGTGCTGTTTCAGAAAAGACCTTTTTTTTTTTTTTTGTGGTTTTGTTCCTATATTTTTCCTCTGTTTCTTTCTGGCACAGAATAAAAGAGAAAAATTTTAATTATAGGGTTTTTTCCCCCTCTTTCTTTTTCTTATGACTTAGTAAAATTTTGAAAAGCAAAACTTTCAAGTTACTGAAGAATAAAAAGAAAAACCTACTTCCTCCAGCTGGAGTAATCCCAAATTTTAATATTAATATTTTAATATTAGAGGACAAAAAGTTTTAAAAAACCTGAAATAAGTTTTTCATTCTTAGCCATTGCTAGGCCACAGATAGCACAAGCACTAATTTTGATGGAGCTTTGCAGTTCCCTGAACCAGAATATTTTCCTCTCATCACTTCATATTCCACATGAGCACTGTACCAAAGGCAGCCTCAGTCACACAGATTTCACAAGCAAGATTAGATACAATTAGACAGATTTATAAAATTCATGGTAAAGGCTCAACAATAGGAGTTTCTGCCAGATATTCCTAATATTCCCTTTTTCCTTCTGGGAAAGGAACAGTTCCCAGTTCACCAGCCAAACCACACCTGACCAGGCTGATAACAATGGCACAGGTGACAACTGGCACTGAACTTTTTGAGTTCCCAGAACTTTTTGCCTCTCTGGTTACTCCAGAAGACAGGGAAAAATGTTCTATCAACCCTCCTGTAAGCAGACTGCATTCCTTCTTGTCTTCACAAGAATCATAATGCTAAAATTTACCTTCTCACAGCATGTGCAATAAAAACTATTTTAACATATCAGTATTAGCAGTCTCCCAACCATTGTGGGAGTTCTACTTTGTGGTTATGCAAGTTCCATCTCCTAATGACTTCATTTAATGTTTAAATCAAAATAATTTTTTTTCTGCAATAAAGAACAAATTATGTCAAATGTCATCCTTTCCAAATGAAACCTTGGCATCCTAAGGAAACCCTGGCATTCATCAGCTACAGAAAACCTGGTTTTAGGACTAGAAGGTGTATAAAGGTAAAGAGAGCTTTTGTCCTAGATAAGTGTACAATTTCTACATGTGTGGGTGGATTTCTGTGATGTGTTAACCAGAGAAAAAGAAGATCTAGTGCCTTGAGAAGGTATGGATATAATAAATGCTGTTCATCACTTACAGACTGAGTTAGGCAACTTTAGTACAGCTGCAAAGCCTCTGGTTGAAGGAGGTTTCTTTCAGGATTAATTTTGCTTCAGTGGAATCCAAACCATGGCTCAGCAGCATTAAAAAAATTACTGTTCTGCTCACTTTATTAATGGGGGAACTACTGCCTTTCAAATAATGCAAGAGAATTTGTTTCTACTGATTTATAGCCCATTGGAGTACTTTTAATTGGACTTTGCTGTTTTCCTGGACCATGACTAGTCCTTTCTTAACTGTTTGCTTTTTCCTAAGAAGTGGAGCCCTGAGAGAAATTATTTTAATGATAATGTAGGCATAAAAGTGCTTCTTGGCAGATTTCAAATGCTGTTAATTATAACCCCTTCTGCAAATATCTTGCCAGGTGCCTGGAAAAGAGTGCCTATGAATACCTTAAATCTGAAATCTGTGTGATTTTTATACAAAAAATATTACCTTTAGAGAAAAAAAAAAACCGAAACAAATATAAAAAACCAAAATAAATAAAAATAAAAAACAAAATAAACAAAATAAACAAAAATTTTAAAAAAACCAACAAAACAAAAAAAAACTGAGAAAGAACTGTGAGCTTTTGAGGTAACTTTCCATTTTCCAACCTGTGGATTAATCCTTTGTATGTCACTGCTGGAATTGGGCTCATCCATGTTCCCTGATGGGGTCATTTTCCCATTTCAGAGTGGACATACACACATGGGCCTGAAAAACCACTGCTATCTCCACTCTCCATTTTCTGTTTTTCCTGTCAGACCACACTGTGTAGAAAATTCAGGGGTACACCTTCCCACATGCAGTCCCGACTTCAAGGAACATAAAAAATGATCCAGTTGGACCCTCTAACACTGAAGCAGATAAGAGGTCTCTGCAAGAGTTATTTAGAAAGAGAGATTAAAGGCCTTTTAAATAATTTAAGCCTTCAAAGGGCATAACTTATTTCTATAAATAATTTAACATATATATTCTGTGATTAATTAGAGACAAAAGGCCTCAAAAATTCCCACAGGCAGTGCCTGGGATCCTGACTCTCCCACAGAGACTTCAAGCAAACACATTTATTGACAATGTAAATGCAGATAATGTCAGAAGGCACCACTGAAATGCTACTGAAAATTCAGACTGGCCTTTGCTCTCATGACTGGGGGAATTTTGCCCACAAACCAAGAGTTTCTGTGCTGGGAAGGTGAGCTGAGTCCCCAAGTCAAAGGGCTGAGGTTTTTCATCCCCACACGAAGAGATCAGGAGAGAAACTGGATGAAAGCAGAAGCCAAGCTTTGCTCTCCATGGGGCAAGCATAAGCCTGTAGCCACTGAATGGAGAAATAAGGATAATCCTACATTTCACATCAGGGCAGTAATTCTCCCTTCTGAGGGGAAAAGAAAAAGGGGGAAAAAGAGGAGGATTTGTAAACTAGCAGCTGGTGGTTGAATGAATCAATGCGATGTTTCTTGTTGACCTTTAACAAAATCAGTTAAGAGATGATAAGATTATAAGAGTGGTATATATGATGATTTTTTAAAATCATCATATATACCACTTGTTTTAGCTTATTTAATTTATTTCCTTCTCCTCTTTATCACAAAGCAAGAGTAACAAACCTCAGCTTTGAAGTTGGAGCTCAGTTGCTGTGGAAAAAAAGTTGGAAAAAGGGTTCAGTGATAAACTTGGCAAAAGTTTGGCCTTTGTGCCAAGGACCACAGAGCAGAGAGGAAACTCTGTCACTGACAATTTGTCAAGAAAAGCTTTCTGATGGAGTAAATCCCACCTCATGGCTTTGCAAAACCCTGCCTTCACATTGAAACAGTTCAGTTAGCCAGGGCTGATTTAAATGTTGCCTCTGCCTCCCTGCTCCTGCCCGTCTTGTGGAGAAAGGACAGCAGCTTGTGAGATGTCTGTATTTCCTTCATTAAACTGCTGAAGTGCTGTTCTTGCCTTCTTCCATCCCCCAAATGAGGCCTAGTCCCTTATCTGGGTTCTATCATAGCACCCAGTCATTGCCACTATCTATTTGCTTCCAGGAAAGAAGCCAGGGCTGGGCAGTCCCTTCCCAAAGAGCAGCAGCCAGTGAATCCTGTATGAACCACTCATCCCTCCTCTGGGCAGTGCTGCATCCTCACACAGCCCTGTAGGAAACACTCATCCCTTCTCCTGGCAGTGCTGCATCCTCACACAGCCCTGTAGGAACCACTCATCCCTCCTCCTGGCAGTGCTGCATCCTCACACAGCCCTGTAGGAACCACTCATCCCTCCTCCTGGCAGTGCTGCATCCTCACACAGCCCTGTAGGAAACACTCATCCCTCCTCCTGTGTCCTCACTGCTGTCTTGTCACCACTTGGGGTTGGCCCAAGTACCCCCAAGGGGTAACTCAAAAGTGCTCAAAATCTCTTTGTGCCACGGAAGGGTAAAGTTGTGACCATGATGAAATCATGTAGGAGAAGAAGTCCTGACAGTGTGAGAAATTCCTGCTCTAAATTTGTAATTCCTATTCGCTTCATCTTAAAATTCAGCACAGTATATTAAAAAAGGCAGATAATACCTTTCTACCAATAAGAAAAAATCAAAACCTAATCTGGAAATAATCAGAGAACTAACCAATTCACATCAGTATACCAGCTGTGGCCTTTTTCTAGAAATACCAACAAAAAAGTTATTTTGACAAAAAACTTCTATCCACCTTCAGTTGAAATTGTTTGTTGTCAATGGGAGTGACAACTGCTCAGCATCACTGCATTTACTGTTAGTCACCACTCTCCAGGTTTTACTACATCTTCTACTCTGCTGGCTCATGGCCATCTCAAATGTTATATCCTTGAGTAACAATTTTCTGCTTTCCCATTTTTTCCCCTCAAGCACATTGGAGAATTTTGTTATAAGTAATTGATAATTCATGCTGATCAAAACAATTCGCTTGAAGGTATATGTTTTAATATTATAAATAGTAAGTAGCTATACTAGGTGAGAGAAACCACAGAAGGAATGCAGCTGAATGGAGCCCTTACATTTCCATACGAACAGACTAGGGGCTCAGGCAGTCACCACCAAAAACTTGCAGCTAGCAGGAAGACACATTAACATGCCATCAGGCTGCAGCAGCACATACACTGAAGGAGCAGCCATGGGTGGAGGAGACACTATTAAAGTATGAACACCCGAGCCCAGACTAGGATGCAGTGTAACAGAAAAACGGTGAAATGGGTGGAGGGAAACACATTAACATTTTAACAAGATCTAGCCCCACACAGGAGAACACCCATCACCACCAACATGCCCGGGGAACACCTGGTGATGATGGGCGATCAAGGTATATCCTGCAGATAATCCCAGCTGAATACCCAGGTTCCAGTAACCAAGAAGATATCATCCATCGCTTCTTGGAAGGACTTGTTGACGAGGAACACTGAAAGAAACCAACATGAATATAGGAAGAAACTGAAAGAAACTAACATGAATATGGAGAGACACTAAGAGAAGACAAAGAACTGGGCCTGATGGTGGAAAAAGGGTATAAAACTCAGCTTCAACATGCCACAGTGGTGAACGGGGAGGGCTTGGTGTGACAGAGGCCAGGCTTTTTGGTTCACCCAGTCCCGAGCCCGGGCTCGGTGCTGTCTCTCGGTCGGTTGGCTATCTGATTTGTAAACTATTGATAATAAATTCTATTTTTCATTTTTTGATAAAATTGGCTTGCAAAAGTTTTATTTATAACAAGTTTAATGGCATTCAGTGTGCAGAGATTCAGCTGTACAATCCCCATTGATACTATCTGAGGAGAAAAGTCAAAGACTCAAAACCAACCCACATTATATTCATCTATTATTCTGACATTTATAATTAAAAGTACTGTTCAGGGAGCAAGGGGTGTTTTTATCCAGAACATTCCCTATCTATGATAAAGGGAAGCTTCATGTGTGCATAATGTACTTTGTTTCTAACATAAATGTTTGTGGTTTTTTTAAAAAAAATATATTGTCAGGCTTTAGTATTGTTTCTAATGCAATTTATTCTCATTTAGGAAAAAAATGAATTCTAAAATGCGTTCATTACTAAATTATATATATATATATTTACAAAAAACTCTTTAAAATACTGATCTGGAAGAATTCTGAGGATATATCAAAGATGCCACTGTTTCCTAGGGTTAAAAGCTGCACCTCATGTATGGGACTTACAGGAATGCAGTCCTTCCAGGGTCCATTCAGGCATTTAAACAAGTGTAGAAACATTTTAGGCATCAAGAGTCAAACTTACCACCAGTGTTACTCCTCAGAGAACTCAGTGGGGCCAGCCCTGAAATTTTTAAGTGCTGCCTTTTTTGAACATTAGAGAAACTGAGTCTCAATAATGACATTTTTGAAGGACTTCCCACATTGTACAGGGAGGAATCTGGGATCTGTTGAGGCTTGGAAATATTAACTAAAATTTCCAGGAATGCCAAGCTAATTTTTTTTTTTGCTAAATATGTGGAGTGCTGGAAATCAATAGGTACTTCCCACCTGACTCCAAACCTGCAAACACAAATAACACCCCTGCTAATCTTTTAAAATAGCTTCATAGAAGAAAACTGCTTTTATTCATGATATATTGTAAAGATTTTTAATTATACCTGTACCTATCATAATTACAAAGCCTTATTATATGATTATACAGCTTCCATTATGAAAATGCAATTAAGAAAATCAAAGAAGAAAAACATCACATACACCTTCCAAAACTCTGAAAAATAACTTCTGAGAAGGCCTAACTGTGCTGGTTTCACTTGCCTGAGCAGCCCCACAGCACAGAAACTCAAGATTGAGGAAAACCAGGCATTAGGTGTGACAGCATCTCTGTGACTCTCTGTGCACCATGGACCAGTGAAATTAAACAGAACATCATTCCAACCTTTCCTTGCACTCCTGCTTGATACCATCCTGCTAAATTGCTTCCTTTAGCACATTTATCAGGTACTTTCCTGGCCTAATGAATATTTGGTGGAGATGGGCAAACCAATTTCTCCTGACAATAAGAGCTACACCCTGCCAGCAGGTCTGTAGAAATACACCATCATTTCCTCAGTTATCCAGAAGATTTTCATTCCACTTCTGGAAAAAAAAACTTTTGTCTCCCAACACTGAGTTTTCAATTTTGGCAATAGCCAGCCTTGTTTCTCCTATAGTGCTATTGCTCTGCTCCTAATGGAATATTGATCTTTCTAAGGAAGTGTAAAGCAATCAATACACTACAAAGAGGAGAAAGAGGTAAGAAAAAACACCTCCTTATTCTCTTCATACCTAATTAGAACAAAGAGAAGTAGACTGAAACCAACAAACCAGAAATGTTTGGATACTAAAGATTATTTGTGAAGCCTCCACTCTAAGGCAAAGTTTTGGCACATATTGGACTCACAAGCTTAAGCTCCTGGATGTGGGACTGATTGAATAGGGCCAACAGTTCTGTCTGTGATGTGATGTTTCTGGTATGTATCTATGAGCTTCCTTTGGTTAATTTTGGTAATAAAACTACAGAAGTCCATAATGTGCATCCACCAAGAACTCAAAGGTGTCTCTGTGTATGTAGAAATAGCCTCCAGTAGGTACCAGGTAGAGTTAGGAGAGATGAATTTGGCCACACCTGCTTTATCTCTGTGTTTAAGTGAGGGGAAAACCTGAGGAAGACAAAATAAAGAGTGGAAGAGCATGATGGGGAAAAGGCTTCCCTAGGTGCTGTCCTTCAATACTTCAGATAAAAGCAACAAAGTTGAAATGAATCCCCCTCCTCTTTCTCTCCATGTTGGCCAGAGCAGCACAGAAATTACTCCTTACTCTAAACTGAGGTAGGTTTTCTGTTTGACCAGACCATTGCCAAAGTCATTTCTCTGCATTAAAAATGACCAGGGATGGTTCACTTGGGATTGGATGCACTTGCTTGGAATCCTCAGTTTCCCTGGACTTCTAAATTAACAGAAGTTCCACAGGCTTTTCTTTTGCAAAATAACATTTTATAAAAGACTATAATAAATATATATTTTTTTTTCTTTTGCAAATCCAGTGTGAGCACTGAGAATCTCCCCCCTCTTTGCATTGTTACTGTGCTTAAACTTCATCAAGGCAATGATTCTTTGCCCAAACTGTTGTTCATGTAAGGGAGACACACAAAAAACTGTGTACACTCAATAACTTAAAGAGAGATGAATTCCCACATTGAGTTCAAGTATTACTGATGCCTCTTTTAGAGCTCTCCATAAATTAACCTTTCTTGTAAGCAGCCCTTACCTAATGTTTGAGTAATGTCAATTTAGCTGAAGTGGAAGATTTAAACACCAAGGAAATATACAGCCATAAAGGAATGGATACAAAATGAATCATTAGTCAGGACTATTAGAGTATATTCATAACTTAAATGTTTTTAAAATGTTACCTGTAAGTAGACATAAGAAATTAGTCAAGCCAAAAAAA
>VZRH01001377.1:2592348-2689133 GCA_013397555.1 Urocynchramus pylzowi | reverse complement strand
GGAATTTAATGTTTCTGTGAATTGGCCCAAGGCATAAATATGTATTTGCCAAATTTAAAGAAAAAGTCCTCCATGAAAAAAATTTTAAAAAGGGGTATGAAAAGGTCTAAAAAAAGCTTTTTTAGCAACACATACAAGATACAAGTGCTGGAGCAAGTTCTGAAATATCTCTTGGTATACAAAAATTTCCTTCTTATGGAAAAGCATGAGGACTAGCCCTCCTTCTGGAGCATTAAAAAGAATGAGGCACAAAAATTCAAATAGAAAACAAATTTCACAATAATTGTACTATAAAACATAATCCTGATATTAACAGGAGATATTTTCCACCCTTATGTGTGGAAAAGAAAATGGTAGTGAGAATCCAATCATGTAAGGAAATGCAGAATAAGTGAAGAAAAAACTCTTCATTGAGTTCATATCACACAGCCAAAGGGAGAAAGAAATGGAAACCAGCAGCTGAAGAACATCTAC
Source organism: Urocynchramus pylzowi (assembly GCA_013397555.1). Lineage (NCBI taxonomy): Eukaryota > Metazoa > Chordata > Aves > Passeriformes > Fringillidae > Urocynchramus > Urocynchramus pylzowi. Next base: position 2,688,659 of record VZRH01001377.1, on the reverse strand, counting down.
CATAAATGTGCCAATTTTTTTCTTACACCTCGTTTTGTCTTGCTCTAACTGTGCCACAATCCATGTGCATTCATTCCCTCAGAGATCAATGAGCCCAAAGTTTCAGGCTAATTACAGAAGCTAAAAGCAGCCCTTTCTGCACAGAATAACATTTTAAAATTAAAAAACCCCAGCAACTAGACTGTTGTTCCCTCCACTTCTTTCTGCACATTACCCTATTGTCCTAATAAATTTCCATGAGTTTGTGTCCTGCTAGTAAAAAGGATGAGAGATCCTTTTGATACAGTCCAGCTGAATGATTTACAACATAAGACAGAGGACAGAGATTGCCTTATCTCCATCTTTCAAAAGATGCTGAGTGTAGAAGTGACTGAAATTAATTTCTGGTTTTTTGCTCTTAATCAGATGACTTGCAAATCATCAGAAATCCTTCCAGTCTCTAGGGTTTTTTGATATGGCAAATATGATTTTAAAATTCTTTGGTGAGAAGAGGCAGCAATAGCTGTTTCAAATTGCCTTTTAATTCTTATATATATCTAAGAATGGGGAATAAGCTGCAGGAACCTCAAAAATACAAAAGAGAAAAAATTCCACTGGGCACTTGCCTTGGGATTCTATCTTGCTATCAGTTTATGTATGCTGAATTGATATCATAGGTTTTCACAGAAATTAGATCCATTTGATCAAGAGGCAAAGAAAGCTGTTCGAGAACAGTGAGTAAATAGAAGGTGAAAAGCAAGAAAAATGAGTATTTCTCAGTAATGGAAATGCTGGCAAGAAGTGGAAATACCGTACAGAGCCCCCATCCAGAAGAGACACATGGTTAATTTTAATTTTAACCTCATTTAGAGCATGTGATTCACTGCCCCATTTAGTTCAAAATTAAAATTAAGCATGTGCTTAAGTGCTTTGCTGGACTGAGGCCATATACAAGAGTACATTGGTCATGAATCTGTATGCCATAGGTTGATTTGGAATTGAAAAGTCAAAGCTTTAAAATAAAACCTGAAATGCTTTACTTTCTTTATTTTTAGTGCAGGAATGCATTGGCAGCATGGAAATCTCTAACAGTTACACAGTTCTTTTGAGAAACTAATAGAAAACAAAGAGAAATCCCTAAAAACTTAGCAGATGAAATTAATCTAGAAAATTCCCAGAAAGAAAAGCAGCTTTAAAAGACTGACTGCACTGTCCTGTGTGTCTGTGCCAGGTTTCCCCATCCCACAGCACACAGCTCACAGTCCCCGCTGCAGCCAGATACAGCTGAGAAAAAAGCTGCTCTGAACATCCCAATGCAGCACCTTCAGCACCATTTCTGACTGATTTACCTGCTGGTTATCCCTTAGCCAGAGCCTGAGGAGAGATATAATCCCTGGGCATGCTCAGGGAAATGTCACTTCTAATGTCACCTCTTCAGCACCGGGGCCAAAATGCCTTTCACTGCCCAATAAATTCCCCAGGTGAATGCAGAGAAGAAAAGGAGCCACAATTCTGTCTTCTCCTTACTCTAAGTGATTTGTTAGCTGTGAGTGCAGAACAGAGCAGGCACAGCAGGAACTAAGTGAAGGAAACATGCCCTGGGTCCCCAGAAACACTGTTTTGTTCCACTCAATTTTATATTTGTGCAAGCAGCTCTTAGGGTTCAGAGCAGATTATTTTACCACAATAAGGGGAAAAGAGGCAAGACATACCTGCTCAAAAATAAGCAGGAATCTCATGCAAATGCCCTTGCCTGACCTACTGCTTCAGTTTCCCTTGTTTAGGTGTCCTGTTTGAAATGTTCCTTAGGCCAGACAGAGTGGTGCACCTGTCCTGGTACTCAGGGCACACATCTGTCAGCAGTGGAGGATCTTTGCAGCCAAGGTCTGGGCAGGCCAGGTAGGAGCTGCCAACTGATGGCTGCTTTGAAAGGTTTGCTTTCACTATTAACAATTCTGGAAGTTGTGGACTATAATAATTTACATAGACTGAAAACTTACTTCTAACCCCGGCCCCCCCTTTTTTTTTTTCCAGAACATACTCTATCTTTATGAAAAGTTCTCATAAAATTTTTGTCAGTCCCGAAATTAGACATTTAAGCTTGAGAGAAAGAAAGACTTTCTTATTCTAGAGGACATCAGCATTTCAGATAAAAGACATCACAGTGCTCTGTGATGCTCTGGCATCCCTGTGCCAGAACTTCACCACCCTCTCATTAAAGAATTTTTTCTTAATATCTAATCTAAACTTCCTCTCTTTCAGTTGGAAAGGTACACAGACTTACTTCCTGTATCTTGGAAAGTAATGTGATTGGTAATTTCACAAAGGTTTGACAAGGAGGGGATTGAGAAAGGAAATGCTCAACTTGACATAAAAGATCATCAATATCACACCCTTTTAACCTATAATTTCCCTTAAACAGGACTGACCTCCCAAGTCTGTAGAATATTATCTGACTCAAATACATGTATGCTTGTTTTTTAATCTTCAAACATGACTAAATATTCAACATATACTTGGAAAACTTAATTATATAGCTAATGTAAGTCCCATTTATGGTAAAGCCACTGGCATAGAAGCAATAGAGAGAAGCAAATGACATGCAAAATAATGCTGTGGGCAAAGGAAACTTGAACAATTGAAAAGGAATAAAGAAAGAGGTAATTATCTAAATGGAACATAACAGCCATTAGTCAAACATTCACAGCTTGATCTAAGCCCCACTGAAGTTAACAAACAGCTCCCCTTTGACTTCAGCAAGTTTTGAATTAAGATTTTAAACATTAGGGAGAAGAGTGTTTGATGAGATTTATGTGGGCTTACTTTTTTTTTAGCATTTCACCCTCAAATTCTGCAATAAAAAGGCCATGAAGTAGCAGCTCCTCTTCATTAAGCAGACAATAAAGTAGTTGGCTTCAGAAAGGCAGCTGATATTTAGCAGTTATTTCAGACATATCTGGCTGTACGTGAGTACACCTCTGTGGTATTGGGTTCCAAGATCTTAAAAATTGTCACATAACTAAGATTTCACTTAAAACACAAATTGTGCTCATTTAAGTGATAGTTTAGAAGCTTTTCTAGACACACACCAGGAGGGTATACTCTCTGCTTTGGAATGTAGAGAAACTGATTTGCTGATACTACAATTCCTTTCATACTGGGATGAGGAAATGAAAGTTTGTCATTCTTGACCCTCCTTTGGATGGAATGGGTGACCCACACATGTTCTGCCCAGTCTGTGGATGAAATGTGGCAGAGCACAGCTCCAGCTGTGTCCCTGCAGGGCTGCATGCATTTGCTAAGTCTTGAGAAGAAACAGAGAATATTCAGGGCAGGCCCCTGGAGACTGAATCACCTGGAGCATCCACCAGGTACTCCCAGACTAAGAGCCAGATGGCTGCACTGCATTTTACAGTGAAAATCTGTATGTTTTATTTTAGCAACATTTATAGCAGGGACAATTGATCTATAGGGGGAAAAAAACCCCACTTTAAAAGAGTTCTAATTACATGCAGCCCTGTCATGTTGCTAAATGAGGCCCACTGCTGTTTTATGAATAATTTGCAGAATTCATTGTCAGTAAATTATATTAGGAGTTGGGAATAGACTCTGAACTGCACTGCAGCAGGTTTTTCCTTCCCTACTGCCTTCTTGTAATACATTCAGAGTATGTGCTGTAACTACAGAACATAATTGCAATTACACTCAAAGACAAGAAACTATAACATACAAACAACAGAGTTTCATTTCCCACCAGACTGTGATTTATACTTAAACAAAGAAAGTAGCTGAGTAACCAAGAATGGAGACTCTTTCCAATCAATGAACCAAACAAAATGGTTTACCCACAGAAGGTGGTAAATAGGAATGTTAAAGTTTCTTTTAAACACTTTTAGGCTGATGCCAGGAAGCTTCCAAGGGCTACTTTTTTTCCTGAATCCGGTATTTGTAGCATATCCTGGGAGAAAAGTCACCCAAAATCCAATACAACCACAGAAGAGAATTTCTGTAATACACATGCAAGGAGGAAAACTCAAGAACAGAAGAGCAATAAACAGAGTTAAGGGGAAGGTAGTCTTTGATTAGGGACATAACACAGTCTAGAGCAAAGACAACTCTGGAAAACGAAATCTCTCATGGTTTCCTTCCAACTCAGCATATTTTGTGAATTTTTTTTATGGAAAGAAAAAGTTCTCAGATACTGAATTCACTGAAGTTCTGCCCTGCTGCATAAATCAGAATATTACATGCACAGTCCTTTTTCTAGAGCCACTTCTGCAGAAGCCATTCAAAGCTTTCAGAGACTACAATAAGTTCAAAGGCTGGATGAAATAGTCACCAGCAAAAAATATTCTTGGCTGCTGCTAACCATGCAGCTCTTGGTACACCTGGAAAAAGAGAGGCTTTTCAACAGACGTGGTCAACATCAACAATTCTAACACAGCTGGAGCCAAGCTCCCTGCTCTGCCCACAACACTGAGCTGAGCAAGCAGCTCTGGGCAGTCCCTTAGCCCACACAGTGAGGAACTGTGACTGAGGCTGGGCTCTTCTGCTGTACAAGATCTGCTGGTCATTGAGAAGGGAAGGAGGACCACGAGGTGACAGAAGGCAACAGGACAGCTGCTCTTCATTGATGCAAACATCTTTCCAGCAGCCTGGGAACAGGGTGCAGGCCTTGAGTCAATTGGTTCCCCATTCAAGACACAGATCAAAGAAATATTGCACCCCATTCTTTTTGGTTTGGTGTGGTTTGGTTTTGGTTTTTAGTTTCGTTTGGTTGGTTTCTGNTTTTTTTTTTTTTTTTGTCTTTTGAAATCTTTTCAGGGATAAGAAACAGATTTCTACTGACATGAAAATGTCTGCTTGACTTCAGAACCAGTTTGGAAATTTTAGTGGTGTGCCTGTTTAGCAGCTCATCCCATTTCTGCTGAAGAGCCCATTACAAAGCCTGTTCTGTGGTAAATTACCTGGGAATGCTCTGATCACCTGTTGCTGCCTTCCTTGATTGTCAGTACCCTGCTGCTCTAGTCCATCAGCACAGCTCCACTGCACTCGCAAGGCTGTTATTCTCAGAGAGCTGTTTTTCTTCTGTGCAGACTATTCAGATTAAACCAGGCAATTCTTTATGCATAAAATTCTCTGTGAGGATGCATAACAAAAATCATGGCTTTTATATGATTAATAGAGCTGTCAGGACCTGTTTGAGATTTAACTTCCTTATTGTGAAAGTTTAACTTACTAGTTTCAGCATAAAAACCTACATAAATCACAATGTTGTGGCAGTTGAAAGCAGGGTTGAAGTCATGTGGATTCATAGGAGCTGAGGCAAAGTATAGCCACAAAGAGTCTTTATTATATCAAAGCATCATGAAAATCACAGTATTTCATATAATATATATAACCAGTGTTTGAAATTTTTAATGCCGTCTAAGCAATTTGAATCATTAATCCAGTTATAAAAAACGTGGAACCAATGTGCCTAAATTCTCTGAGTACCACTGAAGTCTCTACCTTCATGTATATTGATCTGCTTGTAAATTGAGCAAATTATCTGAAATTTTATAGGAGTTCACAATGACTATTTAATATTTAAGCTACAAGCATTATTTCAAGGCAGTAAAAATTTATATGATACTTTGTAAAATATTCTAAACGTCTAAAGGGACTTATCATCCTGGTACCAAGCACAATGCCCCACATTATCCAATTACAAATGGCAAAGAAAATCAAGGCCATTTCCCAGAAACCCTCACTCAGTGCAGACAGTTCAGCCAAGACTTACAGAGAAATCACTGGACAGGAGGCAAAGGCGATGTCTGAGTGAGATTTGGGAAGGAATTCCCAGTGTATCCAGAAATCTGAGTGCATCTGAGCACTACTCAAGGAACAGGAGACAGCCTAGATTGGTTATTAACTGATGAAGGGAAGCTCAGAGCTAACCTACTTCTTATGCTTGCTTTCTGCTTTAAGACTAGTTTGAATTTTTCCTGAGAATGCTCTTGTAGGTGTTGGAAACCGCAGTGGTGGTAGCAGGGATAAAGCCCCTCTCTGCCTTGCCACAGCTCTCAGACTGTTTCTCCCTCTTCCTCAAGGCCCTGTTCTTTGGTTTTACCTTGAGATAAGCCAGACAAATCTCCCCATCTGGATAACAGACAAACTCCCCATCTGGATAGCAGCTATTCTGCCACGAAAGGCAGGGTGAGCTGAGCTGATGAGCTGCCTGGTGCTCAGCCCACACAGACAGATGTCCAGCAGCTTCTCCACACACGAAGTGTTCCCAAGCCCCTTCCTGCAGGAGGTGCCTGCCAGTACCATCAGCAGCCTCACCTGCTCTCTCCCTTGTGTGCACCTGCTTTCCCACTAGCAGAGTGTGACAGGTTAGGGATTAACAAATCCCTGTGTTCCTCTCTTGATCCCTGTCCTGATCCAGCATTTACGTACACTGTAGCCTGAAATACAGGCACTGGCTCAATGAAAAACAGCCTGCTGTGTGTATGTAAAAAACTACCTGAAGGTGGATTGCCCACACTGCCTGCTTCCTCTTCCTAATTGCTGCAGTGTCTGACCATGCTAGTTGTGCCGAATACCAATAAGAATTCACCTGATTTAAACCCCAGCCAGTAATTTTTGGATCATTAAAAAACCTATTCAATCTTTTTTCTATGTCTTAAGCAGGTTGTTTTGCCCAGAGGTATTCTGTGACTCATCAGGCTGTACAACTCTACCTACGTTTCCAGACGCATTCAAAAATACAAAAGCGTGGTAAATCAGCAATTCAATTCTGCCCTGAGTAATTTTTTTTAAAAATTTTCTAATCAGTTCTTCTGATTTTCCTAATTTTTTTATTTCTTTTTCTATGCAAAATTTAGAGTAATCTTCCTGGCATATTTTGGGGGCAGCCCTCCACTACTGGGCTAGAACTAGAAGCTTTCCTCTCTTTCACATAAAGCAGATAAATATATAAATTAAACATTTAGCTTCAGCATGCAGTTGCTAGAAGTGTCTGCATAGGCAAGATTCAGATAATTGAAACTGCATAATAACATTCAGCTTAATGAAATGTTGGTGTTATAACTACAGAAAAACACTGCAGAGTACCCATATGACAACATTGAATAATCTCATATTATAGCATTAAAAAGCATCCACTTGATTAGAGGCCAGGTTTCCAATTTCCTTGGAAACAAATTCTGTGCTCAAGAGGCTGCTTCTGCTGCTGGTTAATGAAACTGCTGCATGAACAACTGCCCACATCCCAACAACATGGCACTAAGATTTACATATTTTTGCCAGGTACATAAAAAGTCAGCGATACCCAGCATAGCCCTCACTCTGCTCATGCACGCTCCTCTGTCCTCCGGGGAGGTGGCAGCCCTCACACTGAGCTGTGCCAGCACACTGAGCAGCAGGGTTTGTGCTGGGATTCTGTTCTGTGCTGCAGCTCAGCCACAGGCTCAGACTTTAAGTCAAGGCTCCCTCTAAACGACACACTTTGTCTTTGCAAGAACAAGAGGCAATTCTCTCTCGAAGTTCACCACCTGAGCAGAGGATGAGAGGAGAAGCAGAGGCAGAGAGATGAAGTAAGTTCTCTCAGGAGCAGCACTCAGGGTTCAGGCCCCCTGTGCCTTGTCCCCTGGCCTTTCTGCAGCATCCTCTGCTCCCTGCCATTAACAGCGGGCAGGCAGGGCAGGCACGGTGCCAGTGTCTGCAGGAAGTCCCCTTAAAATGGAAATGCCACGCTACTCCAGCTCGTTTAAATAACAAAAGACTTATAAATGTCTTCTTTCTTATCTTCTTCCCTCCATAAATCAAGAAGTTCTCTAAGTTCGGTGTTGTTACTGTTACAAAGCTAATCTCAAAGAACTGTGAAACCACACAGCGACGATCCGAAGCAGAAATTATATGCAACCTTTGTCTAGTCATTAATATACTCCAGCCTTCTGGTCAAACCTCCTGCTAGGATAACAACCGACAATTTGGAGGAAGGATTGACTCCCACACAGCCAGGATGTGGGTAAGATCTCATCAGAGCATTCACAGAGCTCAAAAAAAAGCGCAGCAAAAAATTGAAACAAAGTACTCAAGATGGCTTGTTCCTGCATGTTGGCCTTATTAACATGTAGGCACGTATTGTCTCAGGCAGGTAGTTTGTACAGAGGTTCATTATCTAAACAGTGCTCATAACTCCTTCCACTTTAATCTTGGACTCTAAAAGCAGCTCCTCAGTGTTGATTCTAAAGCTGACATAAAAGTGTGTAGTGGGTATTTTTAAAATGTTTTTAAACAGCCACTAGCTTGACTTTCAAAGAGCTGTTATCTCCAGAATAAATTCAAGTCTTTTTTGCATGAAAACAACTCTGTGGAAATCAATGGAATTGCATCCTCCTAAGACATGGGTGATGTCCTCAAGCCTCAGCTTTGAAATGCAATTGCATCAGGAAACAAGGACAGCAAAAAAAGAAGTGGTAAGAGCCCAATAGCATTTCAGAATACCTGGGGTAGCCGAGGGTCTGCTTTCTGACAAGTCCTACATTGTAATAGCCAGTCTCATTAAACAGCTTCATGTAGGCAGCCAAAGCCCACAGCTTTGACCAGTGGTGGCAATCTCTCCCACCCAAGCAGTGGCCACCTGTTGTACAACATTTGTGCAGCTCTATTGCTATAGCACGTACATCTTAGAGCTCAGGGAAATAAATCTTGACACCAGAATGGAGCAGTGTTCTAATGCTATTTGAAATAGTGAAAGGAGAGAAATTATGTAAGAAAGATCAGTTTGGATGAGTTGGTTTTTCACTTTTGAAAAAGTACTGGAGTGTATACAGGAGGCAGGTCTTTTTCAGAAAGGACTTTCAAAACCAAGTCAGACTAGCTTATGGGGGAAATGTGGTTCTGAGCAAAACAAAATACATAAATAGATTGGCTAGATTTGAGAGAGTAAGGCAATAAATCAAGCCCCCATAAATAGCACTCAGAGTCACGTACCATACAAAGTCACCTAAAGCAGTGCAGAAGGAAAAAACCTTTGGAAAGCATAAAACTCAGAAACCAGACAATTTCAAGAGGGCAAACAGTGCATAATTTATAAGACAGGTGAAACTGCAGTGGTAGCAACAAAGAAGTGAAAAATAGAAAACTAAAGTTTTTCACTTCAAAGTTTTCCCATAAAGTACAGTAATTCTGCTGTCATCAGTGGGTTGTAGGACACAAGCAGGACAAGTGCACAGCCCCCTGTTCTCCTGACAGCAGCTTCTGGGGGACCTCACTGATGTAAGCACAACAGTCATGTCCAGTCTAGAAAATGTCTCTCCACCAAAGGTACTTCAGTCACCATTAATCCTGACATTANACAGCAGCTTCTGGGGGACCTCACTGATGTAAGCACAACAGTCATGTCCAGTCTAGAAAATGTCTCTCCACCAAAGGTACTTCAGTCACCATTAATCCTGCAATGTCATATTGCTCTAATCTGATCTATCTCAAGATGTTGTACACAATTTTGCAAAAACACGGGCAAAAACCTTGCTGGTTTTGAAAACAGCTGAATGCATCTCACATTTTAGCTTCAGCTTGTTCCCATTTCCTCACAGCAATACACGTGACAAGTAGAAGGCACAAAACCCCCAGTCATTTCCCCTTGGTTTCATTCTTTTCCCTGTACACACATTCCTCTCTCCACACAGCCCACGCAAATATTGCCTGCCAGTCGAGGGTGCAATTACTTGAAACTTCTTGCTCTGGTTGATCTGTAGCTCTTGGCATTTCTTTGTCTGAATGTTTGGCAAGGCTTTGAAACAGCAGTGGGACAGGGATGAGAGGCAATCAGCTCAGTCTGACTCCCACAGGCAGGGGGACAACGGGAGCAAATGGAATCAGAAAGTTCATGGTTGGAGATAAAGGCAGGAATGTCACTCACCAGCTACTGTCCTGGGTGAAACAAACTCTACTTGGGCAAAATTATTGTTCATTCCCAAATGAATAGGCAAAGGCAGAGCTCCCAGCCCCCAGCCCACCACTGCCCCACAGCTCTGCTGTGGCCTACATCCAGGACTGGGACAGAAAAAGCAAAATAATTTTTCCCTACAAATAAGCACCATGGCACAAATCTGTAAAAATCATTGTCTTAACATGTACTGGATTTCATGAGGTTTATTGTATACACAGTGCAAGAGAGGCAGAACATTCTTTGGGAGTCCAGAGGAGAAGTTCTCACCCTCTCCACCTCCATTAAATAACATTTGGTGCTAGCTTGACACTGAAAATGCCAACTGAATTGGGCACAGCAATTGCACAGTTAACTGTTAGTTTGCTTTAAAGGACACCTCTTGAACTTATCATCTCAGGGGAAAAAAAGAGCTTTTATACTCATGGGGAAAATGGTGCTGGCTGCTACATAGCAATCACTGCCAGTGGGAAAATTAGTAGGAAGCCAAAGGCTGTGTTATCAACAGTGTATAGAGGGGAGAAAAGTACAGCCATGGTCATGCTTGAACTGCTGTTAGTGTCTCTTTCTGGGAGAAGATGGAGCCTGAGATTCAGCCATGACTTTGTATGATTACGTCTATTTTCATAGTTATGATTAATCATAACTATGAAAAGTTATGATTAACTTTTATTAGCTTTTATAGCTCAATGCAATTCAGACCAGTTACCATAAGAAGCCCCAAGCTAAGCTTTGCTGTATTTGCAAAAAAGAAAATGAAGTCTGCACTGCCAATGCTGGCTTTGGTGCTCCAAGTTTCCCTCTCAGAGTAAGGATTTCCTCCTTGCCCTTCTCCCATGTGTGCCTCGGCTCCTTGCAGCATTTTCAGCAGAGAGCGAGATTACAGCCTACAAGACTGCAGGAAGAGAGGTTTAGCTCAGTGTCACTGATAATTCCCATCACAATTACTGCCAGCATGAGAGAGAATAACAAACACCACTCAGCTTTTATGTCCTGTCTCCAGTGACTGTGAGCTTTAGGGGTCTGAATGTGTCATGTACCCTCCACGTGAACACCTTTATCTGACCTCTCAGCATTTTCTATATCAGGATCCTTTCCCTTCTTTCCCCCTCTTATTGCAGACTGTGACAGCTGTATTTTAGGAGACACTATGAAAAGGCCAGCTAGTTTTAGTAGCTTTGATTATAAGCAGAGCAATTTCTTCTCTTGGGCAGCGTGGCTCCTCCTGTGAACCTGGCTGAGTCACTCACAGTTTCCAACAGTGATGTATTTGTTCACTTTCCTCCAGAAGAGGGGACACTGAGGAACTAAAAGGACCAGAAGTAATATCTGCAGCTAGTGGCCCTCCCTGGATCTTCACCCACTCTGCCCTGCATGCTGAGCCAGCCTCTGCAACAGGAGCCACTGCTGCCAGCCCAGATGGGAGCCAGGGCCCCAGAGGATGTCACTGCAGAGGAGCTGGCTGTGAGCTGAATGTGGAAACAGCCTGCCAGGCTGGCCCTGCTGCCATCAGCCTCCATCTGAGGACAAGTGGCAGCAGTCTATATAGCAGTCAAGGAAAATTAAGAGGCAAACAACTGCCTGCAAACCTTGTTTCCTGATGTGTCACCATCAGGCAGCTTGCATTTCTGGGAAGGGCTGCTTGAAATCCAACCAAGGAAGAGGCTGTTGTCACTGGTTTTGGTGTTTTGGCTTAGCTTTGAATTAGAAGTAAAGGAAGTAGGAGCAGAATATTCAAAAAAAGAGCTACTAAATGAGACATTTGTCAAGCTAAGTTCATTTCTAACCTACCCACTTTGACAGCATCTCCTTAATCACAAACAGAACAAGGAGATGATCAGTACCACTGAATTAACTTCTAATTTCTTCTGAAATATTTAACATAGCATTGCATAATTCTGGCTGATAAAGTATAACTATGAGCAAGCCTTTTGGAACACTGTGTTTCTATGTTGAGAAGCACTAGACAAAGTATTTTGCCATGAGATATTTGTGGTGTACTGCAGGGCTGTGAGGCAGCATTATTGCTGCTCTGAGATAGAAAACACACAGGGCAGAAACCAGCACCTTAGTCAAATGCATAAAGCTTAGAAATTTGGAATAATTTTTTCTGTGTAGGAATCACTACATCAGGAGGTGTCTGTGGAGCTCACCTGTGTGAGGGAGGGCTTGGCCTTTTGAGCATGGCCACAGCTCAGAGCACAAGGGGTTATCAGGGCTCAGTGGTCCTCTGGCTAGCACACAGCACTTTATCATCAGGGGTCTTGCTGGAAGATGGAAGAAATCACATTATGCCATGCAGAAGGTGCATGGAACCGAGTTGTAAGGTTTTGTATAATCTCTGTGTTGTTTGCTTTTGTTTCCAAGAACTTGAAATATTATTGAACTGAAGAGGCCTTAACACCTTTTGTATCTTAATTTCATCCTCACTGAGAAAAAGTACCAAGAAGCAATAGAATGAGAACTGTTCAGGTTTGACAGAATTTAAGGATTAGTTTGGGGGTACATGTCAGCCCACATATCTTAATTTGTGGGCTGACATGTACAAAAAAATTTATCAAAAAATTATCCAAATTTGATTGTCAATTTGATTGTCAAGCTTACAGTAAGAATTTTGATAACTTTTCATAGATTGTATTGCAGGTCTTTTACTAACTGTTGAAGCTGTCTGACAGCTAGATACTTGGGACAGATACTGTAAAAAAATACATGGAGCACACCCACAGAGCTGCAGTCTCCCACAGTCATTCCAGAATAGCATTTCCTTTTCCCAGATAAGACTCTCCCATCTCTTTTGATGGAGACTCTTTGCACAGGTAACAGGAGAACCAAACACAGACTGTGGCAATTGAGGTACTTTGAAGACTGGACTGATAACCAGGTACAGGACTGGGATTTGATAAAGGAAGGCTTTGACAGCAAAGAACAACCTGAACAGACAAGACAAAAGGGTAGGAAAAGAGAAACACATAAAATCTTTAGCAGCAGAGAAAGGAAGACTGCTGTGTAGCCTCAAGGTTTAAACACTGCCTGAGAAATCAGTCTCTTTGCCTCAATCCATTAACAGTGTATTTCAAAGGACTGGAATAGCTTCTGACCATCAAAAGCTTTGTCCACCAGCAGTGAAAAGCCCATTCTGCACATTCTTACACCATGAAAGAAAATGTGGAGGGGAGGAAACCCCCTGCCAGCAGCTGAGTGTTGTCAAATTTGAAATACATTTGGTCTGTGACCATAAATTTCTCCAACACTTACGTGACAGAATGCCTACCTTGATAATTGACCTTAATTCCTTATACAAAGCTTTTGAACCTTCATTATACTTACAGATTCGTTTGCACAGCTTTAAGCAGCTACACAGGGCATGGGGGAAATGTGCTGCAATGAGAGCAGGGAGAACCTGCTTGGGAGCCACCCTGCAGCCCTGACAAGGGGCAGAAGATGATGTGATACAAGGAGGCATTTTAATTCATTCTCTTCTGAAGAATATTCAATAGAACTGTCTATTAATATAAAGACCCTAATGTAATCCTACAAACATTGTGTTTTCTTGATGGCTTTTATGTATTGTAAGAAAACTGATAATGACCCTGTGGAGAAGAACAGCAAAAAGAGATGGTGTCTAAGAGAAATACGTGGAGAGGAAGTAATGCCACTTTTACAGTGCAATTTGAGATGTCTACAGAGAGCAATTTGGTTCTTTCAGTGTTTCAGGCTGCTGTCCCTCAGAATGGCATAACTCTGCATTAACAGGCTGAGGAAAATCTGTATCCTAGTGGCCAAACCAAGTTCATATATCAAAGACATCCCAGACTAATTTCTTATCCATAAAAACAAAAATATAAACCTGCAATTACCCCCATCTCTCTATCACAATGAAAGAGCAAACATTCCTAAGCAAAGCATCTGTATTTAGGAGCTGCTGCTGCTGCTGATTTCTGCAGCACAAGGTGAAGAACAGAGCAAGCCTCCCCACCTCAGGGCATTCAAAAAGCACCAGGAAATGTCTGTGTCACTACTGAAGCTGCAATCAGGAGCTGTTGAGTGAACAGCCCCGTGAATCAGAAGCAGAGTCATTCAGAGACAGCACAGACCTGGAGCCTGGGCTCCTCCTGAAGGGCAGTGCCAAGAGTCAGAGCCTGCCTGACACTGTCAGAGCAGGAGGGGACATTGCCACACCTGGAGGACAGTGGTAGCTTCACTGCTTCCAGTTCCTGAGCTCTCTCTGCTTCTCAGGCTGTTTCTGTCCAAAGACAACTTTGATAGTTTTGTCATATCCCAAATTGGTCCCAAAGCCACGTTTCTTCTGAACACTTCAAATTAAACAGATTAAACAGAACAAGACCTCATGCAACACATACAGAGGAGCTAAGTAAGATAAGAATAAAGCTGGCATGTACATGAAGGTAAAATGGAGAAGGGGATTGGAAGAGAGGGACTGATGTGCTCCTTTGACTTTTAGGGGCTGCAAGGCACATTCAAAGCCAAACAAACAGGAGTGATTTTCTCTGTTATTGATCTTTTAGTCACAGGGACTCCAAGTATTCTCAGGAAAGAATCTACTGGTATGACTCAGAAAAAGGGAATCTAAATCAGGAGAGCAAAACCTGAAAATACAGAGCCAAGACAAGGTGCACTTCTGAAGGACAATATCTGCTTTCTAATTTTTGCAGCCTGCACCTCTCAAAGGCCTGGCTTGGTTTTCTTTGCTTTCTTTTCTCTTTCCACCACCACTTCCAAAATTGTTCATAAGCTCAGCTCCAGCTCACAGTAGAAAGGGAATGCAAATCAAAGAACACTGCTCATCTTTGTTACAGACAGCTTGTGAAACAGAAATGTCTGAGGCATCCTGGCAGGTTTGTTGGTTTGTTGCAAGTGGGTTTCATTTTCGTCAGACTCCATCCCAGCTGTGGATACCCATACATCTGAAGGATACAAACACCATCTTCTCTAATCAGGCCCATTTATGATAAGATATAAAAATTTCATCCAGCAATTCTTACATCAAGCTCTAAATCCTATTTAAGCAAAAGTTTATTCTTTACATAAAGGTTGCTGCATCAATACTGACACCATGGAACTCTGCCTGAAGTACTTCTGATTCCCTTTATAAGTTCTACATTTCACATCATGGAGGCAACCATGACAACAAACCCACTGAAAAAGCCAACTATTTTCTGTCACTAAAGAGAACTATCATTACATCTCACTCTAAGAGCTGATGTAGGACTAATAGCAAGGCACTGTGGAAAACTTACATCAAAGCTGTCCTTCAAAATTCTCTTTTTTTCCTATCCTGAGAAAAAATTATGCTTTAAATTCATAGTCGGTGCTTTTTCAAAGGATATAAAATGAATGCACAATTTCAATGATTACTTGGTCTACTTTATATTCTTACAGTCCTTATTAGATTTCATCAATTAAAAACTAGCACTATATTTCTTATGGATTCCTATAGGGTTGCAATAAAAATAAATTTAATAATAGACTTATTTAATTATTTTCCATGGTCAGTGTCATTGATGGGATTATGGCTTTGTCTTTTAAGGGAGTTTCATAACTGTCATTTTAGGCTCTTTCTTCACATCACAAACTGGCCTGTGGTAATGGCACTTTCAAGGTGATACTGCAGGGTTTCCCAATTTCTTAGATCATCTCTCTTCTTCAGCTACAAGCTAATGGTTTATTTCAGGAATATGACAAGCCAGATAATCACAGATTTACACGAGGAGGCAAGAACATTTTTGGAAGAAAAACAGAGCCTTAGGTATTGGAAAGAGATCAGGAGAGAAAATATCAAGTCATTATGGGAAAAAAAATCAGGGATATGATCACAGCCTTCCAAGAACAAGGTTGCCTAGGAGGAGAATATCACTCTGTGGGGAAAAAAAACCCAAACAATTCCCCTTGGAGAAATGTCAAGACACTACTAATGGATGAAGTGGAGGTCTGAGAGAGGATCTAGACTGGTGGAAAATTGGGCAGGGCCTTTGGAGGAGGGAACTGGACATTTGGAAAGAAGCACAGGAATTCCCTGGACAATAAAATCATTCACAAAAGAAAATAGCTGAAACCAAAGATGAGGCACTCGCATGCTTACAGTGAATTCCACCTTGTAAAGCTTTGACTGTCCTTGAGATCCTCAGTACTTTTCTGTTAACAGTCTCTGTTTCCTCTGATGTGACTGCACCATCTGCCTGGTCCTAACTCACCAACAGGTGGATAGTATTGCTAAATTTTTGTCTCTATCAAGTATATTAAACATTGAATTTCTACTTCTCTTAATGAAATGCCACCATATTTTTGTTAATGTTAGTAATTCTCTTTCATTAAAAATCAGTGAAAGTGGTGAATATACTTAGTCTGTTTTGTTTTACACTGGAAAAGAAAGTTAACTCCAAAAACTTTTGGATTTCTGACTGTTGTTTCATGTGAGGTGGTCTGGGGCGCTATCTGTACAAGAGACATGTACACATACATATCTTCTTACTCAAAAAGGGGCATAGGGATAAACCCCATCAAATACTGGGAGACTGAAAAGGAAGAGGACAGTGCTTAGAAACAATCATGATTTCACTACTCAGAGTCCCATAATGGTATTCATTCTCTAGAAGTTATCCAAATACTCACTTATACATTCATTCCGTTCCAAGGAAGTTACAGAAGTTGGGTTTATGAATCCACATGCTCCCTACATTTTTATAGTTCCTAGGTCTGACAAAATATTTTAGAATAAATGAAAAGTGGAAAGAAGAGGAGAGAAACTGCAATGGAAAAAGGATGTAAGTCAGTCTGGTGAACACAAAAATGACAGACAGAAACCATTTTTATGGTGGAGCAGAGCTGACTGCAGAGGGTGCTTTCACCTCTGCAGTGTCTGGATGCTCACAGATTCATAGAACTGTATGGTGTACTGCCCTGAAATCATATCTATTCTTTCAAAAAAGGAATGCAGTTGATTTTCTCTCCCTCATACTCCACATGAGCTCTGATAATGGAGCATTAATACTGAACTTTGTAGAGAAATCATCCCAGATGCACAACAGAGCATTTTCTCTCCTATATTCACTGTATATCTCTGAGATAATTCCACAAACAGTTGCTCTCAGTGAGGGAGTAAACCCCTGTTTTTTTAGTGTTTGTTCATTGGTATTAGCCTGAGGTGATGCAGATGCCAAGCCTAATGACATAACCCAAAACATGCTCTGAAACCTCTGTGCTGAGCACCTGCCAAAGCAGCAACATTGGGATCAGCAGGTCTGTGATGGGCACAAAAATATTCCACATTAATATGCTGTAGAATATTTTAAAACCAACATAAGAATCATTAAGTACTTTAGGCTAAGCCCTTTGGAGGGCATCTGGCCCAACCTAATGCTTAAAGCAGGGCCGACTTCAAAATTAGATTTACACTAGAATTAGAGCCACAACAGCACAGAAAGGATTTCAAAGTGCTAAAAAGATTTTCCAGATTATCATACACAGTTCATGATTTTTTGGTTATGCTGAAACTCCCACCATGCACATGCACTGCAAAATATGAGCACACTGGTTTATTTCCTTCAGACTTTCTCCCTTTGCCTCAGGAAAATGAAAGTGACTTACATTGACTTCAAGACCTTAATGGATTTCTTCAGTCTTCTGGGAGAGAGAGAAATTAATTCCTGAATGTTCACATAAGAAAAATTATGTTTTATCAACTGTTGATGAATTGTGAAGGAGAAACAAAGTGGAATTAATGAAAAAAAAAGATTGTCCCTGGATATACAGGAGACTTTGGACAATGCTGTGGAGACATGTTCTGTGGGAGTGAGATTAAGACATAAAAGATACAAAGAAAAAGATATAAAAATTATATACCCAGAATGGGTCAATAGTGCATAACCATAGAAAATGTTAAGACTTAAACAGTTTCTAAGACAGTGACAATATAAAATACAGGAAATGAATGCATTGAAATGAAAAAAAGGTCAGACTGGTTCACTTCAAAGCCTAAAAGAAAAAGCATTGAAAGAATCCTCATTTAGCCCTGTGGACAATACAAACATCAAAGGAAAACAGAAAGAAAACCACCAAAATAGCTGAGAACAACCAAGATGAGAAATTTTATAATCAGACCTACATGATCATATAGTAAGAGCTTTTATTCCTGCACAACTAAGCTCAAGGAATATCATCTAGAAAACTTCTTCAGAAAATCAGTAGCTGGTGTTGAAACAAAGTCTCCCTTAGAAAAGAATTCAGCCTTGAACTTTCAGGCATGAAGAACCAGATGTTTTGGCTAATATGGAATTATTTTGAGAGTATAACTCTTGTTTTCTGAAGGGGAAATCCTGATAAATATCCATGACATCAACTCAAACAAATACAAATTCCTGAAGTCATTCTAAAATACAGTATCCCATAATCAAAATTTTAGTGGAGGCAGGTCCATATAAGAATTTGAATTGCTGTTCACTCAACAATGTGAATTTTGAAAATTAGTCCAAAAGTGACTTAGGGAGAGATTCATTATTGAAGAATCTGCCTGTTTCACATATTTCTTGATCATGAGGACATCATTAACATGATTGAAGAAAATCTTTCCCTCCCTCAAATATATTTAGCAGCAAATTTCTCATACTAGTGCCAACACCTACACAGACTGCACCAAGTGAGGACAGCTCATGACTGTAGCTTCAGCAGAGTAGCAACCAAAACCAATGCAAAGGATTCTGTTGTCAGACTCGAAATTATTTACTACATGGACAATAAGAATGAAGCCCAAAGGAATGGAATAGTGGTGGGTGTTTCATTAATGCTGATCAGGAGCAAGGAGAGCAGATGTGGTGTCTGATGGAAGGAGATGGTTTGATGGAGAGAGCTCTGAGCCAGACAAGAACGAGGAGCCAGAAACAAGGCCAGATGTAAACAAGACTGCAGGAATTGCCCTATAGAGCAATAATATAAAAAGAAAAACAACAACAAAAAGGACATTTAGTAAATGATACACAGGATGTGACTTCTGATTTGACAGGCATTCAGGAAACAAAACAATTTCAATTTTCAGACGTTGTGAGTCAAGCTGAGGACTGTGAACTCATCTGTGTAGGAGAGGAAGCTGAGAGAGGAGCTGGGGGATGAGTGGGATCACTTCTTTGCTTCAGGAACTGCCTTCTGGATATTCCAGGCTGACACATTTTGTTTTGACACGTTCTGTCATTTTTTGTCACTTGTATCATGTTACATTGTCTCCTGGACTGTAATTAAGTTTGACAGAGGAAAACAGACCAGCTAAGACTTAACGTGATGTGGCAGTTAATAGATATGCATATTTGTCAATTGTTTTGCTAAATAAACCTCCCTGACAATAGACTCTGGAAAGGACAAAGGAAAAATAAGATAAGGAGTTGTCTCCTGTGCAGAGAAATAGGAGAAGTAACTGAAGTTGCTGGAACTCTCTTGAGTCTCCATGTTTCCATACATAAAGAGAGGCAGGTGCTGCTGTTTGGATTCCTCCTAACTGTACTCCATAGACTTAACTCATTGTTCCCACGGAAGAGAAGAAGGCAAGTAAAGCTGAAGAGTCTCATTGCCTGCACCCCTCCCTCCCAAGCCCATGTCCCTGCCATGCTGCACCACAGAATCCATCAGCTGTGTGCAAGCACTTCCCAGGAGGGAAATCTCTTCTGGCAATGACTCCCTGTGCATTAAGCACTGCCCAGCCAGCTTCATCTGACCCCACTGAGAGGATCCCCTGCCTCAGGAAACACTACAGGAGCAGGCAGGATGCAGAGGCAGCTGCTCTGGATGTTCTGCTGTGGATGTGCAGGAGCTGAGCAGCTCAGCTCAGGTCACTGCTCCCACCCAGGGGAGCTGCAAGGGGTCCCAACAGGCCCTTCAGGGGCACTGGGGTCAGGAGCATTGTGCTGCCCTGCATCCCAGCAGGGCTGGAGGCTCAGACTCACAGCAGGTGGAAACAGGGCTCAAAACACAAACCAAGAGATGTATTCTTGCTTTGGGTGGAACAAGGTGGAATTTCAAGTAACATCACTGTTTAGCTCAGAAATTCAGAGAGCATGGTCCTCAGAAAATTGAGCTGCAGTAGTTTGGCTCAGCTCCACAAGCTTTGACTGCACATGGCTAATTTACTCAGCACCAGAGGAAATCTCACTCCATGCCATTCTAAAAAACTGCACTATTTCTCTAGGTCTGCTGAGTAACATTTCTCACTTTAGCAGGACACTAATTAGATCTAGCCTACAAACTATTAACTGTGACTGGGAGGGACATTCAAAGTCTCTCTCACAGAAAAGCCATGCTGACCACCAGGATGGCCCTGCAGTGATCTGGACATCAGCAAGAGACAGAGATGTTTCTTCAGCTCTTCCTAACTTTTTCTAGGAACTGATTATGTAGCTGTTATAAAGAAAAGGTATCTTTTACAGTGAAGCTGTTCTACTGGGGAAATAGTTTTCTCCTTAGTTTATCTTAGTTAATCTCCTTAACACATTAATTCTTTAATTTCTCTCAACTCTTGACCCTCATTCAGATTTACACGTTTGAAGTGGCACCCAGAGCAGCTGGATACAGAAGATAGCAGGGTGTTCCATAGGGAATCCTAAAAGGTTGTGTTTGGGTAGCAGTGTGTAAATAGTGCAGCTGGGGGAGGAAATCACACTTGTTTGCTTAAAACTTACATAAAACTAGACAGATTCAGAAATAATTTTACATCAGGTTTTATCATTACACCATCATCATATTGCTTGCAACAAGCAGATTTTATAAGAAGCTGAGGTGCTCCTGGAAGATGCTGAATGTTCTGAGATCTAACATCAGTGGGAGTTCTCTAGAGATGGTGGCTGGTCCTGCACACTGTGAAAGCCAGAATCTCAAGTGAGAGTATCAGAACTTAATTTCTGCTATGTAATTAAATTGGTACAGTTTAAGTTGCAAAACAGTTTAAAATGAGCAGCAGTGAATTTTGCTATAAACATTTGTGCTTCAGTACTAATTGCTTCCATTACAAATACTGCACACCAGATTCTCCTCAGCATAGCTCCAGGGAATATATAGAACTGCCCTAGAGATAAATTATATTTCACTACCTTTGCATGGTCAAAGAACTCCCATTTACTACTGTGAGCACTGTAAAAATGGCCTAATCAGCATCATTGCTGTCTTGCAGCAAAAAGGAACAGAGTGAATGTGGTACAGGTGAGATGTGGCTATGCCTTGTCCAGGTATCATTCCACCCTGGTAATACAGGGTATGGACTTTATCTATTCTCCTGATGGACTTCAGACTCTTCTCCTCCTGGACCAAATCTGTCCATGACTGGGAATCTGACACAGAGTAGAGCTTATTTTAACAGCTGTTTATCTGACACCTAATAGAGCTGCTTGAAATTTGTTATGGGGATGCAATAAAGAAGAATTGTGTTTTATCCCACACTGAGCTGTACTTACAGATGATGTCTATGTAATTCACCATAAAGTTAGGCCATAAACTGTTTCCCTTGGTTATTTTCTGTTTTTTCACATTGTGCCTACAGGGAGCAGCTCAGCCCAGACCTGTGCTGCTCTGTATATTGAACAAATCTTGAAACCTCCTGGCTTCATTATTCTCCTTTCCCTGATCTCTGTTGCTGGCATTTCCATATTACTTGGCACAGTGTTCTTGGTTTCTAAACACTTCCTCCTCTCTCCCTCTTCACAGATTTTTTGCCTGTGTATTCCTTTACATCTTTTCTTCTTGCACTGGAGCCCCACCTCACCCTGTGCAGGTTCAGGGCTTGACCTGTCCCTCTGACATCCCGCAGCTCCTGGACACTTCTGCTCTCAGGTGGGAGCAGACTTTACACTTCTCATCTCCCAGGGGCTTGGGCAGGAGGATTTTTCTTGCAGCAGCTACCAAATCTTACAAAGAGGCACCTCCATGTAGTTGCTCTGGGACAAGAACAGCTCAACTTTGCCTAGATATGTGTTATGAATTAGCAAACTTGGAATTTTGAAGCACAACACCACAGTGAAAGCAGCTCCTCTTGTGACACTGTTCTGATATTTCCTTGTACATGATATTGTTCCTCTTGTAATTCCTTGACTACAGTTTGGTTGTGGCACTATGTGGAAGAAAACTCTTTTTAAAGAGCTAAAACTACAAATAAAAACTGAAGAAGTCTTACAGATAAAAAGACTAAGTTCTTTCCATGCATGTATTTTAAAAGTGGTAGACTTTTGTTCTGCTCGATTTCTGTGAGATGAACATGATGTATTTGTCAAAGATAGTGAATTGTATTCTGGGAAATGA
The DNA here is from genome assembly GCA_013397555.1 of Urocynchramus pylzowi. Lineage (NCBI taxonomy): Eukaryota > Metazoa > Chordata > Aves > Passeriformes > Fringillidae > Urocynchramus > Urocynchramus pylzowi. The sequence continues at coordinate 2,666,452 of VZRH01001377.1, read as the reverse complement.
GATGCTGGAAGGTCAGAGGAAAAGTTCTTGAGCTTTGGCACTTTAAAAATCCATAAAAAATGAAAGANGAGCTTTATTTTGTTTTCATGAGTCATTCCCAATTTGAGATTTGGACAGATGCTTTCTTTCCTGAGGTGCTGCTCATTGCAGAGCTTAACACAGGAAGGAAATGGCCCTTCCTCCTTCCTGGGCTTTGTGAGCTTTCCCCCACTCCCCAGGGGCTCCTTCCAGCACATGGGGAACACAACCCTCATCACTAGAGATAACTGAATAATTCAACAACTTTGTTGATTAGTAGTCATTTTCCTGAACTTTTCAAATTGCCAAAGTATCAGTTAATGAATTCATAGAGGAGCCAAGGCTTTGGAAGTAATCAGCCTCTTCAAATGAGTTCTCAAAATGAGGTTTCTGTCATCATAGCTGTGGAGAGCAGAAAGTACCAAAGTTTGGTTTCACCTTTTCACCGGCATAAAATTTATTCTATACCTGCTCCAGACAGCCCTTGGCCATTCTCATCCCACTTTGAACCAAACAAAAATCTTTCACTGAAGTTTTTTCCCTTAATTTTGATTTTGGTAAAAAACCTGGGGACATTTTGAAATGCCTTTTTTTCCTCCATCCTGAAGAACAAACAAAACAAAAAAGAGGAATATACATTTTGAGGAGAATAGATAGAATATCTCAGAAAGAGAGGACTAAAATAATTTACTTGCCTGTGGAAGTCTATTCTATTAGAAAACTAAAATCTTACTCTTAAAATAAATGCAGAGTAAGACATCCCCTCATACTGCAGTGTCCAACTCATCCAGTCTAAGATCAGACTTGCATCTAGTCTAGTAACAAATGAGATTCTTACTTCTCTTAAGTCATAATGAAGCAATTTGGCTCCAGCCCTGACAGATGTCTGGACCCAATTCCACTGAAGCAGAAANCATTCTCATCCCACTTTGAACCAAACAAAAATCTTTCACTGAAGTTTTTTCCCTTAATTTTGATTTTGGTAAAAACCTGGGGACATTTTGAAATGCCTTTTTTTCCCCCATCCTGAAGAACAAACAAAAAAAAAAGAAAGAGAAATATACATTTTGAGGAGAATAGATAGAATAGCTCAGAAAGAGAGGACTAAAATAATTTCCTTGCCTGTGGAAGTCTCTTCTATTAGAAAACTAAAATCTTACTCTTAAAATAAATGCAGAGTAAGACATTCCCTCATACTGCAGTGTCCAGCTCATCCAGTCTAAGATCAGACTTGCATCTAGTCTAGTAACAAATGAGATTTTTACTTCTCTTAAGTCATAATGAAGCAATTTGGCTCCAGCCCTGACAGATGTCTGGACCCAATTCCACTGAAGCAGAAAGAGGAATGGCTGAAACTCTGGCAGGTTGACCTGAAATATCCAAGAGCAGCCTGAAGGATCCACCAAGCCCACAGGGGCCCTAAAGCCCTGGGGAAGACCAGGGGAATCCATCACCACCCTGGAGATGGGCACAGACTTCATGAGATGAGACCAGGCTCTGCTGAGCTGGGCTCTGCACAGACCCTCAGCCTAAGAGGAGCCAGCCCAAGTGCTCTCTTTGAAGCCACTCAGGTGGAGAGATGCACCCAGGGCACAGAACTCCTCAGCCAGGACCATTCTGGGCACTTCAGTGGGACCATCACACTTTGCATCAGCTCAGACTCTGGTTTGTGTTTGTCCTGCAAAGAGAAGAGAACCAGATCTTCCAATAAACCTCCCTTAACCAAATTTCAGTCTATGTTTATTTAAATATCAGTAAGACCAAGTTGCCACTGTTTCCTCCTTTGCTTGAATTCCATCCTTGCTTTCTGTGATCTGAAATTCATAGTTCTCCCAGCACTGCCTTAGAGAAACATGGTAGAAATTCCAATAAGGACAATAGGGTAACACAAGCAACAAAACTCACAGTTACAGCTTCATGTACATCACAGCCCACAGGTTCTGACATGTTACACAAGCCAGTTAATCAAATACAATGCTATTTTTTATTACATATCATACTATCCCTTTGCCATCAACAAAGGATTGTCCTCTGAAAGGATGTTGAAAACAACTTAACTTCTGTTGTAACTGTCTTCTACCATGAATTTAGAATTCTCCGTCTTTTTTATATTATTCTATTAAAAACCAAAAGCAAAACAAGGTTGGTTTTTTTTTTCAAAGATTGAATAAATATGTCATGTTACTTCTGTTTATTTAATTTGATCAAAATATTTTGAAGTTAAATTTCAGCCAAACTCAGCTTAAACCCTGTCATGTTTATATCAACTTATAACAAATTTGAGAGCAAATATATGCATGCAGTAAAATAAAAATATTTGAGAATTTGCAGTGTAAAGACAGAAGCAATAGACCTGACTGAACCCCTCAGTTGGGAAGAAACTTGGGCTTTTTCTCTCTTGCCCAAGAGTTAACAGAAGTGGAGTGGTATCTTGTTTTCTGCACTCCCAGCAAAGGATGTTTTCACCTCACCTTTACTTGATCACTGCCACATTAAATGAGCCATGAAAGAAGCTGAGCTCAGCTTGCACCCAGGCAAGTCTTAGCAACAACTGCATGTATTGACCTAACTGTACAGATTAATTTCTCTTTGGATCTTCAGGCTCTCCTTTCTCTGTCTCTCTGGGACAATTCAGGGTGGGCAGAGACTTCCACCAGTGCCTTGCAACACTGCTGCCTGGAAACAAAGTGAGTTCTCCCAATGGACTGGAATTTGGCAGGAATGAAGAACCTGAGACCAGAATTTCAAAAGAGTTTCAAACTCACCACTAAATTTAAATAAATTTAAATAGACACTAAATTTATTTAAAATTCTTGTTAAGAGAGAAGCTTATGCAAGTAATTGGCATATAAAGCAACTGTCATGTGAGCTGTAAGATTTGTGTTTAGGCTTCTGTAAGAATATAAATGGACATATTGTATACCTCCCCAAAATTCTAACTGCTAATTCCTTTATTAATTGTAAGAAACATTAATATGAAGTGACAGGGGAGATTGTGAGGCAGTTTGTGGATTTTGGGAAATCCTTCCCCCTTACCCCAAGATTAGAGTTTAGCCAGCTAAGCACAGGGTGCTTATCATTGCTCTCCTTTCAATGCCTGTCTTGCAGGCCTGCCATTGTTTAATTGTTTGGCTTTACATTTTCTTTTGCCAGGACAACCCATGAGAAATGAATACAGGCAAATCGCTGCTTTTACTGAGGTAAAACAAAATTTATGCAATCAAGGAATCTGTTACAAACATAACAGTTTTGTCTCCCGAGAACCATCCTTCCATAAAGATACAAATAAATATTCTCAATTACTTTTCTGAAATAAGCACATTTACTGATGGATGTTTCTTTCCTTTGCATCCCTTTCCAGCTGCAATTTTTCTCCAAGATATTGGGACAACTGTAGCCCTGCCATCCTTCTTTGTGATTCCAACTCAAGGCTAAATGAGTCCATTGTGACCACCATGTGCTCACCAAACTATTCACACTTGTTTACTAAGGTACACAGTGACTTACTGCATCTCCAGAGAAAATTACCACTCCTTACCTCATGCATCAGATTACAGCTAAATTATTGTTCTCATACTACAAGGCTCATGTTTTATTCAAATTCTAACCAGGGCATTAACTCTGCCACTCAGCCAAGATTACAGCTAAAAATAGAGAGCACATGTCCTACTTCAGAATGTGTTTAACGTTACTACCACCAGCATCTCAGGTTTCACATGTGCTCAGATTCCATGGCTTTGACCTTCAAGAGAATTTGAAGAGTGAAAGTCAGTAATTCCCCGAAGAGTAAAAGAAATCCTGTGGCCCTTGGCCACATGGTAGCAGCTGGCACGTGCAGTTCTGCATGATATAACATGCACTCCTTCAGTGGAGGAGATAGTTATGTTTATTTGGATTCTTAGGAATTTTTTGATTTCTTAGGTGTCACTGTTGCGACACAAAATAATAAAACTCGTGCAAGGTGATCCAGCATCCGAAAAGGAATAGGAAAAGAAAGGGGTTTTTTTCAAACCTCAACATTTATAGAATTCTAAAGGTGACAGTGGATTGGAAAATGCCATTGCCACCTCTCCAACTACACTGGTCAAACTAACAGTCTATCAAAACCCTCCTCCTACAGAGAAGAATGCAAAACAATTATTATTTACATGAAAGTGTGTGAGAAACTCCATTACAAGAATGTAAACATCAGAAGGCTTAGAGAAACTCAAAAGAACAGGGCGACACTTAGGAATAATGGAGCTCATAGGCAGGAATAACCATATTCCACAAGCAGCCAGGTCAAAATTAGAACATGTATATTCAGAACTTCTACAGATTCACAGTAAAAAATTGTACTTGAGCTGTATCCATCCTTCACCCTTGATCTGCCAGAAGATTCGTGCTTCAGGTACTGGGAGTGTGCACAGAAAGAACTAAGGGAATATGAACCTTTCTCTCTCTTGGATACAGTCAGTGGTGCTGCAAGCACTGAAACTCAGCCATGTGCTGGCCTTCCCCCTCACTTGTTTCCTCCTGCTCTCTCCACTCAAACCAGCACTGAAGACTTTGGAGCAGGAGAATTCCAGCCCTGTTCTCAGCTGGTCCTTATCTGATTTATACCTGATGGAAGAGCTCCCCTATGCTATGGATGCCAGCACATCCAGAACAAGGCCAGTTCCACTCGTACTCCAGCCTAAATTCTGAGCCATCAAAAGAGGCCTCAGACCAGGGTATGAACAGAAACAGGCAATGAGCATTTCATTATTTGCATATTTTAATATTCTCTTTATTATTGATATTCTTCTCAACCACTTCTGAAAGGAGGAAAAATTTTCTTAACTCTTTGTTTTTTCTACCATCATCCTTCAAATCACAACTCAGTTCTTGGCACACATACAATTCCATTTTGACACTGAGTGCACATCAGAAATACAGTCATTTATGATTTAAAATACAGCTCTTTTTATTCCCTATTGAAATATTTTTTTCTTAGGCTTTCTGTGGTGCAAAGACTTGGACATAAATGACCCACAAAGTGTCCTAAATTGGCTTTACATAAATAAGAATTAAGCCTGAAGCATTTGAAATAAATGCTCATCGAGAAATGGTTCTACATTCATTAATCAACCTCTTCAGCTCCCAGTTTAGACACATTAGAGGTGCTCTTCTGAAGATGAAATTGGCCTGTAATCTGTTTATAATCCTTTTTAAGTTTCTTTTGTGCTCATTTTACTTTTTCATTCTACTTCCTTGGTATTCTGAAAATTAAGGGGCTAGAATTAATGAGGCCTGTCCCACAGTGCTTCAAAAGATTCCAAAGCCAACACCTCCTGCCAAGGTTAAAGATGAAAAGTGAAAACAACTCCATTGTATTTTCACCTTCAGAGCCTCTTCCTGCCTGCCTGGGCTGCTTTAGTTCCCCACTGTATAGCAAGGCACTTGCTGCATTTTTATTATAAAACTCAAGCTTTGTTATCTGCAATTCTATACTTTTTAATCCACTGTTTAGGTAATAGATAAATAAAAGAGAAGAAGTACATGTAATATTAATGTTGCCCTCTCTAGCAGTTGTTTAAATGGAAAACAGTTAATTGAGCACTTTTTAATATTATATAAGGCACCTGGACTCGAAGGCTGTGTATCCATTGGCTCTGGAATGTGCCTGAATTTTCTTTCTGCAACATGGAGCACACACATTTCTCTTGGGGGGGAAGGGTTATTCTGGTCATTTCAGCTCATACAGTATGTATTCTGCACACTTCATGATGAATAAATTAAGAAGGTCACTTCCTGAACCAGGACTTATGGCCAAGAGCAAATCCATTCTTGCTTGTGACAGATAAAGAAGGAGGTTATTATAATTTAATATATCTGCAAAAGACAAATGCAGAGCTTCCAACAGGAAAATCTCTTCAAATTTCCATGATGCCACAGAGGGGCAGCCTTTTTCTCCTCTCTGGCAGTTCCTTTCCTAGAATCTTATTCCATCTCTGGTGGAGGTTTTCTCCAGCTTCAGAAATGCATAGTAGTAAAGCAAAAGCCTGATTTGAATTAGGATTTATTGAATGATAAAACCAATTTCCCAACTTCTAATATTGTCAAAGAGCTGAAGAAAGAATTGAAAGCTACAGCTGATGTTTATTTCTGTGTATATCACAGTTCCTGGTGATGTGAACTGCAATCTATGCAAGAACACGTTCTGCACAAAGGATGTTGAGATGCACACAGTGCTCAGCTCATGCAAGATGTGTTTGAGTGGATGGTGTTTATGGTTTTGTTCTGATTTTTCTGAGAAAAAAAAAACTGAAAAAGATACTCTTTCAAAAATCAAGGTTACTTCTAGACAGGAGAAAGGGTTGTTTGAATGCAATGACCCTGAGAGAAGTAGGACTCATTATCAATATTGCAATATTGCAATATTGCAACAATTCTTCTAAAAATAAGTGGATGCTTTTAATATCCATGCTCAATACTGGTACTGCAGGTATGAAACTCCACATTTCAGTTACTCTGAAACCAGGGCAACTTGCTTGGTGGAGTGACTGGGGCTTCTTAATGCAAATCAACAACTTTTCACTGAATTCAGTGCAGCTATCCTGACAAATGCTTCTCAAGCAGGGCCACAGAAGCAATAAAAGTGCTAATCATGACTTATGGTATCTGGAACCTCCATAGTCCAGAAATCTGCCCCAGAAAATCCATTCTTTTATTGAGTTGTAGATCTATAAATAAAAAAGCAGGTTTTTTTTTTTTCATAAACATCTCTTACATTAAATGTTCCACCACCTTAAAAAGCTAAAGTGTCACAAAGAAATTAGCAAGAAGCTGCTAGCTGTTCATGCACCAGTGATAAAGAGGAGAGCTCTCAGCAGCCTTTTCCACTTTTCAGGACAGACAAGCAAACTAACTGATAAATACATTATAAATTAATTGTATAATTCATCATGTAGGAAGCAGGGCCTTCAAAACAGGATCTTGCACAGAGGAGGGTAGGGTGTTTAGCAGACCTGTAAATTTTCAGCTGCTGCCCATTTTATTGGTATCCCTGCTCTGAAATTCCATTGCACTTATCTGTTCTGAAATGTGCCCAGGAATGAACACTTCCAACCTTGACCTCTAAGAATGAATGTGGTGTAGGAAATAGAGCTAAGTATAAACAAATATCTGTCCTTCTATCCTGAGCCACATGAAACACAGCTTTGCAACCAACCAGAGCTCATGTGTACAAAAATAAATTAACAAAGTGGTATGACATTATATTCACTACTGCAAAACTTCTCACAGGAGTAAAATTCTGTCTTTAAAGGTTCATAGCATTTGTACTCCCAGTAGTAGTGCATTCATCTTCAAAATATATGTATATTGATAACTTTGAGATATCAAGTAGGATTCTACTATGGGGTTAATTTCAGACTTTCTCACCTAATTTTCTACTAAATATCTTTATGGCCAATTGAGCAAAACTGCTGCATTTCCAGCACTGTCTGATCTGTGTCAAATGCCTACCCAAGGAAAAGGACAGCACCCTAGAACTGCCTACTTCTTCCTCAGTTACAAAGAGAATCCTGCTCAGAGAAAATCAGCTGAGACAAATCCTTTTCCAGCTGACTGAGAGCACAGGATTCAGCAGAAGTCAATGGACTATGCTCTCACTCATTAATCTTTTTTTTAATAGGTAGCAGGAAAAAAGTATCATTGTAATAGCAAGCAAATATATAGATATTTTATTATGAAGGTTAAGAATCATGTCTGCTTTAAATATTTATCAAAATTAATTAAACTAAATATTTGCATGAGAAAGTAGAGATTAGTCCCCAGCAGTACTATTAAATCTTCCATTTACAGGAAGAAGAGATAGCTCTGCATCTGTGAGCCTGGCTGCCTGCTCCCAGTAGGACAAGAGTCACAATTATTTGTGAGCATCCTTCTCTGAGCAAGCAGGATGCCTCCAAGATGAAAGCTGCTCTACAGGTACAAGGTGACATTATTGCAACATTCATCTTCTGCTGAAATTTGAGCCCTAATTATCCTTTAAATTACACAGCATCTAGAGGCACAACCACAGCTAGCATGAGTTATTTGCAGAGTTGTGTTGTGACTATATATTACAAGGCATCATCCAAGCTGCAGACCAACGGGATGAGAATGAAGAAATCCTCTATCATCTTGCCATACACTAATTTGTTACCTGAGAGATAGATCTGTGCCCCATTGTCCCGGGAAGTGGACAGGACATAAATCCTCAGGCACTACTAAGCACATTTCAGAACAGATCTTTATGTGATTATGAACTAAATGTGAAATTCTCCACCTGGGGAGGAGTCACACTCCTTTGCACTACAGCCACGCTGCAAATCAGCTCTAACAGACTCCAGCTGCTGGGAAAGCCTCTCCAGAGCAGGTCCGGGGCCAGAGCTGGGCTGGGACCTGCCCAGTCCTGGGACCTGCCCAGTCCTGCCCTGCTTTGCACAGCACAGGGCAGCTCTGAGCTCTCCTTGGACCCCCCCAACCCCACAGGCCCCCGAGGGCACTCGGGCTCTGGGGAAGGGTTCACTGGTGGAAAGCGATGCCGGGACCAGCAGCATCTTTCTGAAGCGTGCAGGAAGCGTGCAGAGCAGCAGCTTCTTTCCAGGAGACACGAGCGAGTGCCAGACTCCGGCGAGCGCCGAGGGCTCTGGCACTCGGGAGCAGACAGTCTGCCGGCAGGATGAGCTCGCTCTGCCCTGAGTCACGGGCTGCGAGCCACCCTCATTGCCAGGGCTCCAGACAAAAGGAGCTTTGTCTCACCCCACGGCGACCTCCTCTCCCTGATAAGTAGGGATCATCAAGGCCAGGAATGAGCTGTGACTTTGAAGATTGTATTTTTCTACTTGCAACAAGAGCAGGTTCGTTTTGTGGTGAGAGTGCAACTCCTTATTCACAGCCGCACAGTGTCCACTATCATTGCCTTTGTCACGTGAAAAAGTGTAAATGTTAACACTGTGCTGCAGTCCTGATTTTCATAATTCAGTACACGATTTACAAGTCCAAGACCAGCAGCCATTAAAAAATATCCTGCACAAAATCTGTCCCTCTTCAATTCTATCTCTATGACCCAACATATATATTTGCAGATTTTATCACACCATTAAATTAGTACCACAAAGTTTTATAGCTGGTTCCAGTGACATTTAAAAATATTTTTTAGTAGTATGGTAAATAACTAAAAGCTGTGCTTATTATATGGCTTTTTACAGTCTTTATCATTGCAGTGATTTACCATTTAAAGCTTTATAGCAACAATATATGGAGCAGTATAAGTCCCATGGTACTCACAATATTCACTCCCCAGCTGAGACACTGGTTCAGCTGGATAGCAGAGTTTAAACTGGAAGGAAAGGATTTGTAAAGAACAGAAACCCCAGCTACAGAGGGGTCAATTTTATATCCTGCAATTAAATAAAAATTGCTGTGCTGTGTTTTTCCACAGTTTATGCACTTCTATAATCTGTGCTCCCTGTTCTCAAGTTTCAGCACTGCTCTTCCACAGAGTTGAAGACACTTCTGTAAACTTTGGCTTATTTGAGGTTCAAATTCCCTTTGTATTGCACATTATCCCTTCCAGAACATATTAGTGCACTCAACCTGCAAAGCACTTGTCACCTCAGCATCTCTGTGCTGCATCCCACCAACTGCTGGGCACGATTTGCTGACACTCAGACAGCTTTCCTGGCTCTGCCTTCCACAGCACAGAAAAACTTCCAAAAATTAATCCCTTTTTTTGTAAAGGAACACCCATAGTCCTGCTTCTGAACAATCACTTTTCAAAAGCTGGAATTGGAGGAGAGAGGCAGCTTCCTTTCCCCTCGCTGGAGGCTGTCCCAGTGCCTCTGACTGCCCTGCAGCCAGGAGAGGCAGCCCCTCTCCAGTGTGTGTGCTGTGCTCACACTGGCAGCAGACAGAAAAAGAAGCCATAAAACAGCAAATGTCTACAGCCACTCTCCACTTTTAAGAGTTTTACCCACCAGGTTTGTACAGGGCTCTCTGTAGCTTTCCATACCCCCAAATACCACAAGGAAAATGTTGAGTGCTATTCTGATGGCTGCTCCTGAGCCTCCAGCACTGCTGTGCACACAGCAGTGGGTCCCACCCTGCAGCACCCACCAGGAGCTGTCAGTGCCACTGTCCTTCCCTGCAACACCCCTGCATGGCTTTTTGTCTCTCCATGACACCATTTGTGGAGAAACTTTCTATTCTTAATGCTCATACAGTTGTGCTGTGCCAGGCTGCCCCCCCTGCCCTTGGCTCCTCGACAGCAGAAGTGGCACAGGGAACACGAGGGAGCCCAAACATTCAGCAGCAGCCTGGTGCAGCCCTCCAGCTGCAGCCAACAGTGGCTCCCTGCAGGTATTTCAGGGCTACCTCAAAACCCTTCACCCATTTTGTGTGAGCCTTTGCTGAGGGACTTGTGGCAATCTGGCTCCTTGTGCCAGGTTCCACAAACACCAGTTTTCTTTCTTCTATCTCTGTGGATTGAAGGCATTTGAGACAATAGTTCATGTTCAGGCTTAGATGTTTGGTTTTTCTTATTTATGTTACAGTCTCACTGCAGTGAGATCTGAAGTATTTCACTAACAAGGCACAAAATGGCTAACTATCTTGTCACAAGGTCTTTTAAGGCAAAACTATCCAATTAAGAAATTGGATAGTTTAGCCTTAAAACCTAAATTATTTTCATTTTTAACCCGATAACTAATCACTCGAAGTCCATAATGTGGACTTTTCTGTCCAATTACAAAATACCACCCAAACCCATGAAGAAGAAGGAAAGAGAAGGTGAAGAAGAAGGACCAGCCTCTGCCCTAAAACCTCCATCTTGCTCTTTCACCCTGTGATATTACACACTTCTAATCAACTACACACCTGTAATCCCAGTGTTACCAATCAATTTTGGAAGCCTTTTCCACGGCCTCAGGTCAAATGCAGTGCTCTCCTGGGAGTCAGAGTCTGTCAGCACAGAAAGTGTAAAACTCTCAGCATCCAGAACTCCAAGACACACACAGCCTCCAGAGCCCCAGTGAGGTCACTCAGTGCCAGGGGCACACACAGCCCCAGGGCTGGGTTTGATCCACGCCCCTGCACAGGGCACAGGGTGAAACCCAGCCTCTCACTGCAGCACTGACACATGGGCTGCTGCATTTCCTCACTGCATCCAGAATTCCTGAATTCCCAATTTAAAAAAACAGACTTTGTTTGGCATGCTCATGATCAGAATGCAGAGGGTTGAGCTAGTACTGAGAGAAGTCTCGAGGCCTTTAAGAACTGATTTCCCATTACTTTTCTGACTTCCAGACAAAAGCAACAGGTTTTGACATCTTTGAAAAATTCAAAAACCTGTAATTATTTCTCATCCGATGGTGGCTAGCAGCCCTATGACATTGCATGATCATATGAATTTAAGGGTTTATAATTTGATTTTCCACCCAGAGGTATACCACCAAATCAAATGTGTTAAAATACACTAAATGCCTAACAGCAATCCTGTCTGCTTTTATAGGTGAATAGATGACACTGACAACCTAATTTTGTAAATGCTTAGAGTAAATGAAATATGAAACACAAATAGTATTTTTAGATTTTTATATCTAGATAAATCCTTTTCATTCAGGTCAAAAAAGAGGATAATCCTACCTGATTATCTTGCAGAGAGACAAAAAATTAATATTTCAAAAATGCTACATGTAAAAAAATTAGTATTAAAAAGTCCAGACTAAAAGGCATTAATTTTTTTTAGTAGTGTTTTCTTGGTTGGAGTTTTTGTCTATACAACTGTGTAACCAGTGGGATTTGGAAGATCCTGGCTTGATAAAATGGCATGTCTTTTTATTTATGGCAAAAATTTCTAAAAAGAAGGATCATACAATCAGCTTTATTACTTTCTCCAGTGCTTTTAAAAACTGCTGCCATAGACAATTCTGTCAAAATCAGGATTTTTTTTTTTGTTTCTGAGAAAATAGAGAATTGTACCCTTTAGACTGAATGATTTGACTCGTGTTAGAAAGCCCCAGAGTTTTATACATCCAGGAGCTTGAGCAAAAGGCCTGACAAATATGTGTGCAGCCAGCCCAGCCCACCCCAATACTGAATAACAAACTCTGTAGACTGAGATCAAGGTGCTTATCTTCCTTAGATTTGGAGAGGAACTTTTTTTTCAGATTATACAGAAAAGCAAAAGAAAACATCAATTATTCTAAAATGTAAATTATACTCGTTCCTCAATAACTGTCCACAGTCACATTCCATCAGTTTTAATCTCCAAGCATTAGTTAAATCCTACATTCAAGCAAAGGGGGAAGGACTCATCCAGGAGCAGAATTCCAAATTCTTGGTATCAGTGTTCAGTACCTCTTCCACACCCTCCCTTCATCCCTCCACTAATGTAATCATCATTCATTGCATCATCCTGACCCTTGCATCTCCTAACTTCCAGCTCACTGCACCTCCTGGCCAAGGGAACATCCCCATCCTCTGACAGCCCCAGCTCCTCCTGAGGTGAAGTTGCATCATCTGAGACCACCTGAGGGTCTCAGAGGAAAATATCAAATCATGGAAGTGTCATTCCTTATTCACCACATAGCAGAGCTCTTGGCCAACACACTTCAGATTTATAAAGTTCTTCATAGCCAAGTATTTGCAAGTTTTTTCTGCTGTCCTCATTTCAGGGTAGAAAGGCAAACTGAGATTTATTATTACTCAATGTTTACAGGGAAAAAACATTCAAATATATAAAAGATTAAATAATTTCATTTCTTTAAAGTGAAAATCTTGGGTCAGCAAAAGTTCATGGCAACTTTTAAGTCTTTCTTGAAAGCAGTAAACAAGTCAAAGTGCTTTATGTTTACTTTCTGAAGAGGAAAAATTCTTTCCCTCAGCATCTCTAAAAGGAATTAAAACTATTATTAAAACTATTTACTAAAGAGCACTAAGATGACCATTACAAAGCCCAGCACAGTGTAAACAGGATCATTTATAAAGCACTAACATGATAATACTGAGATCCATGCTAGAAAATTCAGGGGGAGGTGTGCAGAGTCAGCTGGTGGCTGTTGTGCCGCCAGCTCTGACACGAGGTGGCCGCTGATCTCCTGAGCACAGCAGCCCTGGGGTCATCACTGCTGAGCCCTCAGAGCTCTGCTGGGAAGGGCCTCCTGCAGCTTGAGTCCCCACCTGAGAATCAATCCCCCCCTAGCATGGAAATAAAAGACAGATGTTTTGGTTTTTTCTGCTGAAAGCATCCAGGTTTATTGTTTACAGATGACTCTGACTTCTCATAACCCCTCCTTGTGCACGCAGATCAAAGCATTGTCCCCATGGCCACGTCATGCAGGCAGGCACAACAGTACTTCTTGGGCAGCCCCAATAAATGACATGTGGCTGCCTTTGTGTCCCCTAATGTGAGGAGATTAAACATGCTTTTGCTTTTCTCAGGAAGCAAAACATGATGGATCAGGCGGTGTTCAAAGCAGGCATTAATTTGTGTATAAAACCAAGATTAAAGTTGCTCGAAAGTGCATTAGGACTAATCTTCACACTTTGGCTACTATAGAGAGCTGGGCAACTTTTTTGCACAAGAAATAGCTGCAGAAGGAAAGATAACAAGGCTACCAGATACAAACTCAATCTTCTACATTGTCACCCATCTGTATGTTGCCATATGATTTCATTTGATTTGAAATTTAGGCAGACAGAAGCTAGCTAGGACAGCTGGCAGTGCAAATAACCTTTTCTTCCCCCCTTTTTAAAGGGAATGATTTTTTCATCTCCCTGGAGAGGCTGGATTCTGTCTGCTGGAAAATGCATATATTCATTTTGTATGAAACACTATATAACTGGGTTACCTTTGGAGTGGCCTAATGTTCACTTCTCATTTCTTTGTACTCAAATTGCCTTGTCTTCACAAAACTGGGGTCACTCTCCTTTCAAAAGGCACTGTCTATATTTGTGATATAAAACAAATAAAAGCAGTCTAGATTTATTGAGACATGCCCATTCTTCTCCCTGCCTGATAAGCTGAGTTGATCCAATGAAGTGCTGACTTTCCAGTTATAACTTGTATCTCTGGGTATTAGGACCACAAATATTTTGTGGATTGTATCTCCCTGACAAAGTCTACACTCAAAGAATATAGGATGCCCCAACTGGCAATAACAAGTTAAGGTAAAGGAAATTTTAAGATATTTAGATGTACAAGATTACATTTTTGTAACACTGAGAGCTGTAGTGCATTGAACCCAGGAATGTCCTGCTGCTGCCAGCGTTGCAGTGTGATAGGAGAGAGGACAGTAGGAGATAATCCCATTTTCAAAGCAAAATAAACACCGTGCTGCACACACCCTCCATTCTTACAATAAAACTATCTGCTAACACAGGCAAATCCCCACATTGCAGAGGAGGCCCAAGCAGGTCAGATAAAAGGTGGGTTTATTATTGTCATTTCCCCAAGCAGCAGCTTCAGGGACACTGGAAAGAGTTTCACTTGAGAGCAAACATCCCCGTGTTCCTTGGGGGTGAGGTAAATCACATCACTGGGAGTGCAGTCTCTTAATTTTCATCCATTTTTGGAGCCCAGCATTCTAAACCACTGAAAGACACAGAAACTGGAGGGCACTCATAAAGGGCAGATGATCAGTTCCTCTGGCTCTGGATTGAAGGCACTTGAGCCAGTAGTTCATGTTTGGACTCAAGTGTTTATTATTTCTTATCAGTAAAACAGTCTCACAACTGTGAGTTCGGCAGCTTTTTCATTAACAAGGCACAAAATGGCTAACAATCTCTTGTTACAAGGTCCTTAAGACTAAACTATCCAATTAAGAACTGACACCTAGATTATTTTCCCTTTTAACCCAATAACTGATCCCAAAGAGCCCGCAGTGCGGACTTTCCTGCCCAATCACAGAGTGCCACCCAAACCCATGAAGAAGAAGGAAGAAGAAGCATGAAGAAGAAACCCAGGACAACACCCTGTGCCCTCCATCTTCCTTCTATCCACAACATACTAAAAATCCCCAAACCTAGATTTCTCACCCAGATGATACATCTACACTACTCTCTATAATCTATTTCACACTTTTGTGGATTCTAGTCTATCTTGAAGTCTGGGAAACTTTCTCCATGAATGATGGTCAAAGTCAGTGTTTCTCTGGGGGTCAGGACACTCCAGAGCAGACAGAGAAATATTCCCTCTGCACTGGGTTTCTACAGCAGATAAAAACAAAACATCCACTCCTTCATCTGTGTGAAGAGACGTGCACAGCAAGATTCCTGTGAGTGCCTTTGCAACATGCAGCCATGCAGGCTGCCTCTTGGTCAGGCACAAATTACAGTTTTAGAGCTCCTGGACTTATGAAGGCAAGTGGCAAAAATAACATGCAAAGAAAAAAACTGGTTTTTGGTTTCTATGTATCTCATTAACTCAAATTTCTATCAAGTTATTCAGACTAATAAATCTTGCAGTGAGTGGATTTCTCAGCAGTGGCACCACTGACTGCTGCCCAGTGTTACAGCCTCTCTGCTGCTGCTCTAGCTACAGTTTGTGCAGTCCTCTGGCCAAGAAGAAAATACACCACAGAGCAGAAATGTGTTCCCAAGAGACTCAGCTCTACAAAACCTCCCCACTCCTATTCTCCCTGCACATTTCAGTGGGTAAGAGTCCCAAAGTACTGAGTATTTTTGCCTGTGATTACTCCCATCAGTCCTTTTCTTAACTGCCTTTGGATGAAAAAGGTGCACAGAATTCTGCTGTGCTTGATTATTAGTGCATGGATAGATCTGCTCTAGCTTGCAAATTTTGTCTTTCTTTTTCAATCTAAATTTGATTTCTCATGGTATTAAGGGTGTCTCACCTTATGTTTTTATTTATACATTGCTTTCTTAAGCTTTCTTTGGGATAGGACTTGTAGAGAATGGCTAAAAAAAAAAAAGGTAGGGGTGTGTGGGAAGCATTCTCAAGCTCTGGTAAAAAATAGATTTACCTGAAGAAGTTTGCTACTACATTTTATTACATTACAATTCCAGATAAAATATAGCCATATTCCGTATGGTTCACTGTTGTGTGTTTGTTTGCAGGTTTGCTTTGGATTTGAGAAGCAGCTTCAGCACAAACCCAGGTGAGCATCTACACCTACAGACACTGAGATGTGTGATGTGTGCAGGAATTACAGCTGCTGCTGTAGCTGCACAAGTTAGCAAGGAAACATCCACTGAAATGCTGGCTGGTAACTGCAGCAGGTCAGGGAACAGAAAAGGTTAGATCATAAACTAACAGAACTCCCTGAAAAATAAAAATTGCATTCATCTTCTCCTGACCTTAAGATGTGAGATGCTTGAGAATGTGAAACTCCAATCTCTTGGAGTAGATAAAATGTTCTGATGAACAGTATGTGCTCAGCCTCCTGCCAGATAGGATTACTTTTTTCTCCCCTGTTTAAACTATATGTGCAACCTCTGCAGCCTCACTGTTTGCAGAGGGATTTTAAAAACTACTTTATTGTAAAAAACCTGTATCTGTTTCAGGTAGGTTCTTGAAATTCAAATGTAACTACACCACCAGATCTTTAGCTGGTGTAAAGTGACTACCTGAAAATTCACTCTCTGCTTTTTAGCAATTGAGAATGTCACTTGATCAAGGAAATTATTCCTTCTGAGAAACTAGAACTTTGGAATAATTTTTCTGCTTTTTGTCCCATTCTGTTATTTATGAGCCATCATACCTTCATTTGGGAGTGTCACAGCACATAATTAAATCTTAAAATTGTGTGGCAAATGCAGTGGCTGTGAAAGTTTGGACCAATGAACACCACCAGATTTCAACACTACTTGATCTCCATTTCCTTGTAAACCCTACACAGAAACCTGGAACAGTGACAATGTCTCTGTGGATTTTAGCAATGACACTGTTCTGGGGATCAGCCATCACACTGTGGGCTCCAGAAGTGACCCCCTTCAGTCCTGGAAGAGGACATTGCTCTTCCATCAGCAATTTAAAGCTTGTGTCTTCTGCAACATATTGAGCTCTTTACATCAAGCAGCTTCTTAGCAATCAAATCCTTTCACCAGCAAGGTCTCAACTGGAAAGGTCAATAAACATGGGGAGTTACAGCTTCAGGGGGTCCAAAGCAGTAATGTAGGAGATTCCTGATGTGCTTGATATATTGCACCCCACTGGTACTGGAGCTATTCAACTGGAAAGTCATAAAATAATATCAAATAAAGCGCTGGAGCAGAAGTAATTCAGTCATTAACACCACAGATTCTCAGCCATTAAATCTCCCCCACCAAACACACAGCAGAGCCAGCACAGCCAGACCTCTCCATGTGTGTGGAGCCCTGACAGCCCCATGGATTCTGTCTGGGGGCCTTGGTACATGTGCCAATGGTATTTCCATAAATCACAGGGACTTGTCACAATTTGTCACCTAGGATGTGAAATCACATTATTATTTTGCTGCCAACACCACTGGCTGCCTTGTTTTAGGAAACCTCTATGCCCAGGTGTAGGTTCCAGGAAAGGCACTTATAGTATTTTTATACAACAAAATAAATTCAGATTCATCTTAGCAGCTTGATAAGAACTCCTCTGGAACCAGAGCTATAACACACCTGAGCTTGTGCAAAGCACAGCTTTTCCACCTTCTCCAGTGGAATCACTTCACCCAGCATCCCTCAATCACTGCTGCTGGCAGATCCAGAACATGGAAGACAGCAGTGAAGGAATTCATTGCCATGGAGAAATGTCAGTTTACCAAGATGAGAACCAGGGCTCTGAAGAAAAAAAGAAAAAATAATTTATCATCTCCTTGAAGTCACTTCACTCTTTTGTTCTAATGCAGAGGTTTGCAAAATACTAAATAAATCAGAATGAGAAATCATTGCTGTGAAGATGATGCAAGGACAATGACGAATTGAGCCTGAGCCTGAGGGGGAGAGACTTAAGAAAAGCTATGAAGCACTGAAGCAATGAGGAAAATTGGAGGAGTAGAGAGTCCATGTAGGAACCACAGGAATAAAGGAGGTTTTATAGCAGGAGAGACAGACCTCTGAGCCTCTCACAATCCTTCATTTCATACAGCTTTGTTTATTATAGCATCTTTCTTTCCTAAGGCTGGAGCTTAAGACTTTGATTCATATTTCTCTATGAATTTTTTTTTTTTTTCTGACCTTGAAACACAGGGGGAAAAAAAAAAAAAAAAAAAACTGAAAAGATTTTTCAAAACAACTGCAGGGAAGCTGTAATGCAGCCCTTGCTTACCTCCTCCAGGGCTGGAGGCATTTCAGGCTCCAAGGGCAGCACAAGCATGAGATGTTCCAGGCCCTGTCACTCTGCTTGGTGTGAGACACTGCTTTTTGCTGGAGCTTGAGAAAAGATAGGCACAGTATCAAAAATCCTACACAGGGTTAGCACAGGAATTCAAAACTGCCTGTGCAGGCACCAAAAATTACAAGGGAAGTTATCATATTGAGGCAACCTGACTTTTTTCTCCCCTCAAACTAATCTCAAGGCTTGTGCTGATTGTTGAGGATGGGGCTAATAAAATAAAGGGTCTGAACTGAGAGATGCAAGCACATGAGAGACTTCCCAACCACTTCCTTCCAAATGCTGAATCAAACCTGTGGGCAAAAGGACATGAGGAAGCCTGGGACATGGCTTTAAAAGCATGGATGGGTTAAATGGGTAGNAGGACATGAGGAAGCCTGGGACATCCTTCCCCACAGCAAACCCACTCTGCAGTGACCACATCATCAGAATCTTCACTGCTTTAAAAACATGGGTAGGTTAAATGGGTACCTGCTGGGAAGCAGCACCAGGCTGGTGCCACCAGTCTGGGTATTTCACACTGCACTTTCACATCCATCCCACCAAACTTCAGGGACACAAAGAGCACAATCAGTGAAGAGAGATAATCAAAGAGCAGAGACATCTCTAGAGGGCAATTCAGCCCATGCTAGAAGCAATCACCCTGTTATCTGAAGGGGAGCACAGGTTAAGTGTGCTCCAAGTTCCAGTGCCTCAGTGAAGTGTCTGAAGCTCAATGGAACAAATCTCACCTAAGAGGCTTTCAAAGACCCTTAATGGTTACTGGAAGTAATCGCAGATTTGAATGAGTATGGGTTAGGATTTAACTTCATCCTATTTTGGTAATAAAGTCAAATGCAGCCTTAAGCATTTAAGAGAAAAAAAGAAGTCACAAGTGAGATTATTTCTGAGATTGCTATCTCTTTCAGTTTATCAGAATGAAAACTTGTGATAATCCCTGTTAGATCCTTTAGTGCTGTTTTCAGAATTCTCTCTTCCCCCTCTCAATAAAAATCTAAGATCTGGATATCAACTTTAAAAAAACAATACTCTGCCAAGAAAGGAATTAAATGGTTGTTTTAATTTCTGGCAGGAGAACTGGTACTTTTTTTCCCCCCAAGTTTAATGTCAACGAAAGAGATGAAATCACATTCCCTCTCACAAACAATCAAACATGATTTCTTTTGCTTTTATGCCTTTTGTCAGCAGTGCCAACTTTTTTGAGTTACTGTTAAACACAGTCATTGTAAACAGTGCTAAAACCTGTCTACTCCTATTATCTCACTGCACCATAAATTGCCTTGATAGTGAAATAACAGCAACAAGACTGCAGTGTTCTTGCTAACAATGCCTGCTATGACTGAAGTGGGTAGGTCATGTACACAAAGCCAAGAGCAGGCTTTGGCCACAGCAAAGTGTTAAGGGATAGATCAGTAAAAGCTGCCATTTATGCAGTGTCAGACACAGAGCTGCAGTTAATTATCTATATTACTGCAGAGCCCCAAACCCTTAGACTCAAATCCAAATTCCATCCTTCAAAGTGGCAAATAAGTAGAGAACATCAAAAGGGCTCAGTGAGACAAGAACTAAAGCCTCTTGTGGAACAGACAGGAGATGCTGATGTGCAGGACCATGGGGCAGGGAGCCCCCACCTCACTGCCTGCCCACCCACTGCCAAATGCCACAGGAACACTTTTATAAGGGGAGAAGAGGCCGGGAGGAGAGTTTGGATATAGAGAGCTCCTGCTGAGTGCAGGAAAACCTCCAAGATGCATCTCTCAGCATTTAGCAGCTGCACTTTTAAGGGTTTTAGCAGAGCCCAGGTGAGAGCTGGTAACTCAAGAGTAATAAAAAGGATCATGGGGAGGAGGAGAAGGAAGCAGCAGCCATGAGCAGTGCTGCAAATGGGAATAGCTCACTTACTCCTGACCTGCCTGGGAAGGGAGAAGCAGTGAAGAAATGCAAAGAGTCAGTGACATTGTCAGGGGCACAGACTAGAGGAAATCACCTTTGCAGAGGCTTCCCAACAGCTGTGAGGAAGGCAGACCACAGTCACCAAGGTGAGAAAAACAATTCCTCCATTAACTGAAATATGACCAAGCAGTATTTCAGGCCCTGTTTTTATACATGAATGTGGGGGTGGGGAAGTGTTTTGTAGCAGGAATCAGCAGGATTTAGACATTGGTGAAATAAAAGCATCCACATGAAAGTCTTGGTCAGGGACAAGGCTTCAACCCCACAAACATCATTTTGTCCATTCTGGTCTAGTAAAGTAGCAAGGTGGGAATACAGATTAACCTGTCTGCAGCTCCATGGAGCTGGACCTGGCAGCTCCAGAGCTCTGAAAAGGTGTCAGAAATACTTAGATATTCTCTTGAGTGTGGGTCAGGTAGTGGGAAACACAGCAGAGAGATGAAGCTGGATTTATGCTTGCAGATGGTGTTGCAAGACACAAGGTCTGGGGTCGCAGAGAGGAGGAGGTGGGGAAGGGTCCTGGAGAGAGCTCTCATCACAGTGGTAGGAGGGTGGGAGGGGTCTGGCTGACACCAGAGCACCTCAAACAGCAGGAGAGAGCTCTGTGGCTTTCCCGGGCAGGGTGCATTCAGTCCTATGGACAGCATAACCTTTGGGACCTATTTCAGGTGTAGGTCGGTTTTACAGACACACAGATATCCTCTTTGTGAATATAGGTGTCTCACTGCTTCTTGCAAGTGCCAACAGCTTTCCTGACAGCACTCCAGACTGCTGATCTCCCTCATGCAGCTTTTAATAACCAGGCAGAAACTGGAGTACAAAGTAGTCATGACCAGTGTTTCTCTCTCCAAAATCCCTGTGTTGCAAAGAAAGAAATTTGTCAGAAGCTGAACTCCTATGCATCATTCATTTCCATTTGTACCAATACTTGCTTCTGCAGGTCGGGAATTGTTTCTTGTCCTGCAGAGCAATGAAAAGCAGGCCAATAATGCCACCCACAGGTGCCCGGGTTTATTGCTGCCATGGATTTCCAGACGGGTTCTGTGATCCTGCAGTTAACTGTAATGTTGATTCTAACTCCATAGTGACACAGGTGCTTCTAAATTCACCTGCACTAAGAACTGCATTGCCTGTGCTGGGTTAGACAACTTACAGGTTACTGTGCAGAGGGCTTGTTTTCATTACAAAGAATTTGTGCAGGGAGAAACAAAACCTACACAGGTTACAAAACAGAAATTAAAAATAAAAAATCCCTCCCATCTCAGTACTCAGTGAGATAGAGATCTGGTAAAAGCATTTCAAGCAATCAAATCCACTTTTTAAATTAAAAACATACAACAGGTATGTTCCCACAATGTGCAGCTTATTTTATTTTGTCATTCCTATCTCAGAGATCCAATTGTCATGATAAGGACTGTGATGATTTAAGAATTCTCCTTTACAGAATAAGACAGAAGACAATCAAGAGCTCAGTCCTAGGTATGGCTGGAACAGGGAGAGTTTTGCTCACAGGTACTGTAATCATTCTCCTATTTCTGTTTTTTTAAGAATTTTAATGGTGGAAACAACATTTTCAGTAATTGTTACCTGAACATTAATATAGAAGATTATATTTGAGGTAAAAGGGATTAAAGGGTATTTATTAGTTTATTCTCCCTTTCTTACAGAGCCAGACTACAGTGTCACAGAGAGGCTTGGGACCAGATTACTCTGCAGGGGAGGAGGGAATGTTTTCTTACCCTTGCAGTGAAGGTGGGCCATCAGGAGAGACAAAACCTGGCACTCTGCACAGACCTATTACATCTCATGGCTGGAATTCATTTACATCCCCCAGCCAGATTCACAACAGTCAGCTCTGAGTTCTGTGGGATGTGTGATGGCTCTGAATGACATAAACCCTTCTCATATTCTGTTGTGCCTCAGCCCCTCATAGAATGTCAATTCATCTGAATTCTCCAGGGTTTTCTGTCAGTACTGACTGAGGCTGAAGACATTGGTGTACTTATAGAAAAATCCTGTAGTAGTCAAAACCACAAAGGTAATGAGTAAATAAAGGATTTCATATTGCAAGAGTCTTGCTGAAGAAGGGACTAGTCCTGGCAGTGTGTTCACTGCATGAAACATGATTTGGATGAGTGAGATTATCTTGGGTGTCTCCATCTACTGAATAATATAAGAAAATCAGTAAGGGAAAATGTTCTCTATTGAAAAATAAATTTGAGAACTGACTTGTGTGAAATATGTTTAATATGAGCACTCAGGGATAAGCTCCTGCCTTTGATCTGGTGTTAGGCATCTTATGTTACACTCTTCTTAGATACAGTTGTAGATAGGGCAGCTATATTCCAAGTCAGCACTATCTCAATATTAATATCATCCTAGTTTACATATAGCAGTAAGTCTTTGTGTATTACTTGCATAATCATTATTTGAACTTATTTATTGCACAGAACACAATCAGCTGAGGGCAGATGCAAAGTAAATTAGAGACAGGGAATGAAAAACATGAAACTGTTCTAGCCTAAACTCTAACTAGACACACTCACACTTTATTGATGAAGTTCATCAATACTCTTTTTTAAAGACCTAGAGCTTTGGAGGAACCACTATCATGCTAGCACAGCTGGCACCAGAGGTAAGAAATTATTTCTGAAACCTAGGTGCTCTCCAAAGGCCCCCCAAGTTATCCAGTCTCATTAAAATCAAAGGCATCATCTACTGTCCTTATTTGAAGGAAAAAATTTGAAGGAAAAAACACCACCTGAGGTATTTAAGTAAATGGGGATTTCTTTCTCATTAAAATCAATATTTAAATACTTACAGCCTTATCTTAATTACCTAAAAGATGACCCACCTACCTCTCACCACCCCAGCCCGGTGGGACAAAGCCCATTTAATGTGATGTGGGGAGGTGACAGCAGGTCCTGTCTCTGGAGCAGGGCTGGGCTCCCAGCAGCAGCCCCAGACACGTCCCACAGGGCTCCCACAGGCAGGAATTAAACAGAACAGGGAGCTGAATCTGGCTTTGCCACTAAAAATATTTATGGAAGAGCAATAAATGGTAACGATTTTGAGCAGCTACAAGAGAGCAGAGCCCTAATTTTGGTCTGTGCCAGTTGCAGAGGCTCTGCTGTAACAGCAGCTCCAGGTGTTTGGAGCAATTGCATAATGCTTGTGACACAGAGCCACCCAAGGAGTCCAGCTCAACCAAATTGAGCTGTCCCTCAAAATAAACATGTTTGTCTACATTTCTTTTTATGCAGTCATTTAAAAAAACAAACAAACAAACAAACCTGATTCAGTTTAAAGATTTGATGACAACACCAGACCATTCAGTTCTCCATCAGAAGTGCTGCATTTGTTGTCACACTGGTGCCACAAAGGATTTCACCAAGCAGGCAATAACACATCTCATGATAAATAAGACCAAAACACCCTCCAGGCGAATTTATGGAAATCATCCCTCACAGGCAAGTGTGATAAAAAAGCATCAAGCTAACTTCAGAAGCAGTGAGAGATCTGCTCCTCAGTGAGGTCACTTCCAAGGCTGTCTGGGTGATCTCGAGGACACATTGCCTGCCAGCAGGGCTGGGCTGTGCAGCTGTGAGCCCCTGCACAGCTGCTGGCCCTGCTTGGCTGCTCTGTCACTCAGCAAGGGTCAGCTCCCACAGCCTGCTCCACTTCTGCCTCCATCCATCCCAACAGCACCATTTGCTGACTGGCCAAAGCAAATACCATTCCTGGGGAAAACACCAGAGAGCTGGTGCTGACCCCTTGGTGGTCTGGGTGGTGGTAGAGCCTGTCAAGGTGAGTTTGTGACTGGAAAAGCTGGTGCATCTGTAAATACAGCCAGACTTCCTGAATCTGGACAGCAGTTTTCCAGGGAATGATGCTCTCCCCGTGGGAGACCGTAGCACAGGAACTACAGCTCCCTCCACAGAAAGCCCTGCTGGATGTGGCCCTTGACCAAGGTAAGGGGCTGCTATAAAAGGCTCTGTTATTGAATATCCCAGAGCTCACTGGAAGCAGTGTTACACAGAGCTCTCTCACTTACTCACAGATTTCCTGTCCTCTGGACACAGTCTGCACCCAAACACCAAGCCAGCATGGCTTGGGAATTCATTACTCTTTCATGAGAAAAGAGAGGGGCAGCACAAGACATAAGTTTGAAAGAGTTAAATGGAGTGGTCATGGGTTAAATCTTCAAGGATTTTCAGAAAATCAATTGCAACTGTGCCTGGAACTGAGCATTCTGGAATTATGCTTACACAAATATATCCTATACCCATATTTACAGCTAAAATCCCCATATATCTAAAAGAAACACTACACTGCAGTGTAGGAGCACCAGCCCCTCAGTCTGCCACATCTCACTGCAGGCTCTGAGGCAAATCATGGCAAGTAGCAAAGACTGTGCAACAGGAGAAATCTCCCAACATGGAACCAGAGCTTTCCAGCAATGTTGGGAGAAGAGAGTTACTCAAAAAATCAATAATTGATTCCTTCTAGAAATTTGCACATTGATACCATTTCCTTTGGATTCAGTGGAAACAGCACAAGAAAAAGAAATACATATTAAAACACACCAAAGGCTTGCTCAGGAGAGGTGGTGAGGCCCTCCCCTGGGGTGCTGAGGGCACCCAGACGTGCCCAGACTGGGATTCAGAGGAAGAGCAGAGCAGGGCCTCACTGGAGGAAGGCTGGCCTGCACCAGCACAAGCCACAGGAGAGAGGCTGCCAGGCCTCTCCAGCCTGGAGCCTCCACTTGCTCCCTCCCCATTGCATGCCAAGTGCCCACACTCTCCAAAGGCTGACAAGCAGAGTTTAAAAAAATCCTCCATGTATTAGAGCTAAATCCACTTCAGCCAAGCTACAGTTTTCCATGTTTTCCTTCCCTGCAGCCTTACTTTGACACAGCTCTTCCCTCCACACACTGCCCACATGGTTTTGGGCTGGTTCTTCAGATGGGAGCCAAGCTGAACCAGGCCACAGGGTAAGGACAGGCAGTCTATACTGACCACTGCTTTGGGCCACTTATTGTTCAGTGAGATGAACTCAGCTCACACACACAGGAACCCTCCTGACCCACCCCAGCCTTCAAGGCAGAACCTTGCCAAAATCACCCTCCAGCAGAGAGCCAGCAGGACCCCACAAAGGTGTAATGCAAAGATTTTCAGTGAGGCTTTTTAGAAGCACAACAGGGATCCCATCCCACATTGACTCCCCAGGGAATCAGGCACTTGGCACCACCCAGGAAAACCTGCAGAACTACATTGCTGATATACTTTGCTGCATTGAAAGAGAATTGCAAATGTTGTTATTTGCTCCACCAGAATATCAAAGAGGAAACACAGCCAGAGCTCCAGGGAGATACAGATCCATTCCTTGGCAGTTGTCCAGCAGAGGTGCAGCTTGGATTCATTCACAGGGAGGCAACGATGGAAAAGTTCAAGCACAAATTCTTTTTCCAATTATTCATAAACCATTAAAGTGATATTCAGGGAAAAAAAATGTCAAAAAGTTTTCTTCTGCAAACACAGTTCCCCCTGGCATGGCTGGCACCACATAACTCCTACAGGAGGAATATTGAGCCTGCCTCCTCTGCCAAGCCCACACAGCACCTCCCAGAAGCACGAAGAGAGTAATTAGCAGCAAATGATGACAACATGAAGGCAAAAGGTCAGAAGGAAACACTCCAGAGCAGATCTAGGGGCTGGTTTGCTTTTCCCAGCCGTCCCAGCCAGTCTGGGGGAGTGCTCACACCTGAGCACGGGGTAATGAGCCAAGCTGCCTTCCACCATCCTTCCTTAAATACACTACAGAACCTTCAACAATAACAGCTTCTGGCAGCTGTTAGGAAGAACTCAGATTTCTGTGTCCACCACAACAGCTGACTGCCCTGACTGCCTCCCTCAGAGCCCCACATGAGCTCAGTCCTGCTCATGTGGCCCCTCCCTGGCCTTCAGGGTCTGGCACCCACCTCACCTGGGACACATCACCACAGCCAGGTGCTGCTTGGGGAATTCATGGCTCTAGAGGGTAATTTTGACCTCCTTGATCATAAGGTGATGTCACCTGAGCTGATGATCAAACCTGAAGTGCTCTTAGTGAAGGCAATATTTGTGTATTGCTGCTCTGGTTTAGGGGTTGGTAATAATGATGTAGGGTAGCAAGAAAAGAAAAAAAATCTACAGGCAGCTACAAATGGTGGTGGGCTCAATGAAAACCTAAAAATCTGGGGGATGGATTTGTCCCTGGTAGGAGTAAGAAGGGAGTAAATAGCCTGTCCTATCCAGCATCCTTGATGTCTGTGTACTAATGCAAGAGTTAATAACCACAGTTGTGATTACACCAGGCAAATGGAGGGTGGTGATTCCAATGGGAAAGCTGAAGTGCTCACAGTGAGTTTGAGCCCTGCTAACAGAAAGGCTGAAGAAACATCAGGATCATTAGAGATTTCTTTGGAGCAGGAAGATGAACCAGATGGCCTCTCCCCTGCCCTGTCTGTGAACTGGGTGGGTTTATGTGGGGCCTTGACTTGTTAGTGCTCAGCCATCTGAAAAAAAAATAGTACAAAAAGCCCACAGCTTTGGGGCATTTTGTGTCTTTATGGTACTTGCACACAGAGAGGTTTGTTTCAGCATTTCTTTCTGTTTGGGAATATTTGCACTCCAGACTTGCAGATGTTCAGTGCCACCTTTGTCACTTTTGTCTTCTCTTGCTAATCATAGAATAGTGTCAAATCTTGTAAAATTTCCCTTCCCTTTTATAAGTTTGAACTTGTCATTTTAATAACAAAAATCTGTCCACCCTGTGTAAAACCACAATTACAGATTTCTGAGATGCTTAGATACAGCAGCCATTATTTTTATCGAGACCCCTCCTTCCCCAAACAAGCATGGCTAATCTTTTCAAAGCAAGCATGCCTAATCTTTCCAGGCTCTCTTCAAGGCACTGCATTATCATGACCCAATTATTCCTGAGAAAGATAGCTGGGAAATGTCTATCAGGATGATTTGCTCACAGAAAATGCAGTTACCACAAATACAGGGATGCCTTCATATCAGTTAGAATGGTTTTCTATGGAGAAAATTCAGATCAAATATTTCCTGGTCTATCAGCTTGATGAGATCTTGTTTGTTGCCCCATTCTTTCCTAATTGGATAAGCACAGAGCTGCATTAACCCGAGGTGTGCTGGTGATGGCTGGGAATTGCAGGTCATGTATTTAATTTCAACAGGGCAGAAGACTGGTTTAGTTTTCATTTTCTGGCTTTCACTTTGAATTCCCCAGATAAACAAAAGAAAATTTCATTTAATTTCTTAATTTCTTGAAGTCCACTGAAGAGAAGAGCAGTAAGTGGTCTGTGCCACTCATTTCTGCACTTCTGCACCATTCTGAATGCTCTCAGCAGAGGCTGGGATCCCCTCTCACTGGTCTGTCCCAGGAAAACAAGGTCTTACCCACTGACAAGACAGGATTTACAAGAGCTCAGCAGGGCTTTGAGAAATTCTAGCTGCTTGGAGGTGTCTGAAAGGTTTTCAAATTGCAGTAAGTATATTTGGGATTATTTATGTTTCTCAGTGTTCTGACTTTAAACTAGGCGTATTACAAAAAACTGAATAAAAGCCACAAACACATAGACACTTCAGAAGTCATGTCACCCCTATCAGATTGCTGTGACATTAATGAAACTGCCTTCTGGAGAGACTAGGAAGTTTGACATAAACCTGTCCAACCTCAAAACAACACCAGGGTATGTTAAAGGTAATTTTTTCCCATTTTCAAGGCAGCAGCACAGCCTTCTGCCAGAGACCCAGCTCCACCACTCAGCCCCAGGGACTGCAGTGGTCACTGTCTGTCCCTGAAAAAGGAATGTACATTTTATCCTGAGCACTGAATAGCCATTCACTTTACTGAAATGTTATTTCTTTTTATAACAGCTTAAAGGAAGGAAAAAAAAAGAGAATGAACCCAGTGCTGCCACTTTGGAAAGCTTTTATTGTAATCAACCTTACAACGCTTTTTGTTGCACAATACAAAGAACATTTAATCTCTCCTGGCTGGCACATTCCCTCCAGGGTTTTGCTGCTGACAATGGGAGCTTTCACTTTGACCATGGCAAAAATAGTGTCAAACCCACTGCAAGGCACTGCTTTTACTCTGGACACATTTGGGGAATTCTAAAGAATCAATGACTTCTTGACATGAGGGAAAAAATAGGGGTTACAGTTGGAGAGACTTCATATATTTCCTATAAGTTTTGCTTCCCATGAATACCACCATTCCTAAAATGTGGTGTTGCAAATTTAATTTTGGTGTTGCAAATGCGTGCATGGTTTGTTTTAACTGTTTGATTAATTTAAAGAAAAAAATAAAACAAATCAAACTTATGAGATAAGATTTCCATAGCACTTGTTCTTCCTAAATTTCCCAAAAATGTCTGAATGTGTAGTCTCAAGGCACTTCAGGTAGAAAGGGAAGAGGCAACAGAGGTCGTGGAGTGGAGCCACCAAGCCAACACTGAACTGTTTGTAGAATTGAAATGTCAGCTTTTCCTTCTTTTTTTCATGTAGGTTTAAAGGAAAGTGAAGCAGCTTGCAAATAACAAGTTTTTGCCTGGATATTTTCTAAAGTTCAGGCCAAATTCAAGCTCTGAGTTTTGGAAAAGGTTGTTAGAAAGTTCCAATTCAAGAAATTCCTCTGTACTTCCAAATTTGTGCCAAGCTTTTAGATTGCTGGATCGAAACTCCCCAAAAGAATTTGGTTTTGTTCACAGAGAGCCAAACAAGTGATTTCCATCCAGATGACTTCTTTGCAGCTGGGAGAAGCTAACAACAAACAAGTGTGGATTGAAGCTAGCTCAGAGTGGAGGCACAGGTAGTGAACAATGTCTCCAGTAACGTGTCCAGCCCCAGGAGCCACAAACACCTTTTCTGTCTAGAGGAGTCCCTTGAAACACCACAAACTCACTCACTCAGCTGGTTACATAATTTTCTCTACTCACAGCAGCTGTGTTTTCCACACTAAAGGACATTTCAGATCAGCATCCAGATTGAATCTGCAAAACCAACTAAAGCCAAATGAAGCTAAGCTTGCATTTTCACTCCCTGCCAGAGTGGCATAAAAAAGAATATTAGAGATAGAAAAGTAAATTTGTTGAGATGTGTGTGAAGCATCCTGGTGAGGCTCATGGAGAGGGTCCCAACAGGTCCTGTCACCTTCCCAATACTGTCCTGCAGGTCAGAGAAAGACTGTGCCACTTGTCTGCCTTGTGTGGGACAGTTCTGCACTGAGAACAGCAAATGATCAGAGTGAGCAGAGCGTTAGACAGCCCAGGACTGAAAGGTTCTGGCATAAACTGGTCAGGAAACACTTCTGCATGTGGCACACACAGCGTGTCAAAACCAAGCATGCAACTTCCTAGCAGCATACAAATAAAAAAAATAGGTCACAAAATAGGTCAAAAAAAGAAATCCCTTCTGCTGGCTAGTATCTCATTCAGTGTTTTGATGAACCTTCATTGGGATCCTTATGGAATAAAGAAGACAGAATAAGTAGATCTAGGAGAAACTGTGTTGGATAAGCTCTCATTGCTCTGAGAGGTGCTGGATAGTAAATAATCCATCTTGGAAAAGCTTTGAGAGGCTGGAGAGTTTTCCCATCTGCTAGAGATGTTGCTTAGTCTTGACTTGGATATAAATGAAGAAGGCAGGTCAGACTTAAGCTGCTGCTCTGTAACCTCCTAGATGATAGGTAATTACTCATAAATGTGTGCTACAGATGCTCCAGGGATCCATCTGCACATGCCTGCCTGAGAGCTGATGGTTCTGGTTGAGTTCAGAAGAGATCAGAGCTGTGTGAGGAGAGGTAGATTTAGGGGATGCTCAGTAATTCAATTTTGCAGGCTCTGAATGGAAAATAATAAAGCAATGATAAGGCAGCTAATAACATTACATTAAATAAAATATATTAATAAAATTACATTTCTTTTTGGAAACCAAAGAATTGTACAGCTGTGGAAAAGCAGGTAGCTTGCCAAGAGAGCACAGCCAGCCCAGCCCCCAGCTCCAAGACTTATGGCCACCATGGGGCTGAGACATGCTTGGCCATCCTATAAAGAATTACACCACCCCTTAATGACATATCCCTGGGCTTCAGAACGTTTTTGAGCAGAAAGTGCATTTTTGTGGCCATCCATCCTCAGTCTGCTTTGGTGCAGCAGCATTGTTTGCCCATCCCCTGGCACTGGTTGCTGCTGAAACTCTGCTGGTCCCTGCTGAGGGCTGCAGCCCCCTCAGCAGATGGGCTGGGCTGGCACAGCCGCAGGGACGGGGTGGGTGAGACGCAGGAGGTGTGTGGAGGTGGGAGCACAGAGCACACAATCATCTATTTCGACTGACTAGAGACAACCAGAGAAATAAACGAGCTCCCAAATCACCCAGGATAACTTAGGACACTCTACTGCTTTCCCTGAGATTAGTAGGGAGGCTTGCAATTAATTCGACACAAAGAGACTTGTGCACTGACCATCATTTCTCTGCTGCTGGAGAGAACTGCTTGGCAGCTTTCTGGAGAAGGAAAGCTCTGTAGCTGAGACAAAGCACATAGGTGGGCAGGCAGTTGTGATAAAACCACAGGGAACAGGGAAAATGAGAACCATCTCATGCAGGACTTAGAAATGGAATAAACAGGTTATTTTTACAAGATGGAAATGAATATATAACTCCAGGGATGAGGAAAAATACAGCAAGTACCAGCATTTGCAGTTCAGCATATTCCATTGCTATTAAAAATAAAGGAAAAAAAAAAAAAAGGCAATGAAAGGAGAAGTATTTTGAGAAGCAGACAGGACTGTGGTATCTGTAGTTATGTACTCTGCCTTCTGTATACCCCACAGTAATGAGAGATGTGACACTAATCTGCTGCAGAATTGCTGGTCATTTTCTACTGCCATTAAGATGCAGAATGGGAGCTGCTCTTGTTCTCACGTGGACACTTAGACAATTTTTCTTTCTTTGCAGTTTCAGCCAATCCACGCTAACAATCTATTGGACTGGCATTTTCTTTGCCCCTCGGGATGGAAAAATGGAATTGATTCATCTGAGAAGGAAGGGAGCAGGTATTCATTATCATAAGGTGAATTTATAAAGTTCTGGTTGGTTCAGCTCTTCCCCTTCATTTTTTCAGCTCACTCCAAGTCATTGAATCCCTTGCATCTTATCCCATTGGATGGAACAGCACAACACTCAACATTATTAACCATGGCCAAGATGATTCTTAATATTGAAAATTAGCAGCAAAAAGTGAATGATCACCTGAGAAAGCATTTCTCCACTTGAGCTTTATGACCTGCAACAGAAAGCTTTGCAATGAGCAACAGCTCTTTTTCACTTGGAATAGTTCTAATACTGTTGCTGCTGTACTTTTCCACCACAGTGAAATCAGTGGTATTAACCTCGAGGCACCTAAAGAGCTCAGGTCAGAGGACCAGACCATCTGCACTACTAAAGTACATTAACTACACCCATTTTAACACCCCCAGTGCACTGATCTGTTCTCATAATCAGGCTTGTAGGAATAACTTCCCTGCAATGTGTAAGCAGCTGCTGCTGGATAGAGAGAGCTGGAGATGGCATTTGGTGCTGGCATAGAGCTCTAAATTAGAAACTTAGAGAACCACTTGGCTTTTCTCATCCCCATTTCTTTGTTTTTCAGCACATGGAAGAAGTTCAGATGAGCACACACCACTCAGAGAAGACCCAAGGGTTTCTACACAGAGCAGTTCTCTGAGGTCAGAAGCAGAGCAGCAAGCACAGGGCTGCTCTGAGCCTCTGGAATTCTTCTCTCCTGATAAGCAGAGGCTGCATGGTTGTACCCTATTCCAGCCATATCCAAATGTTGGCAATTGAAAATGACCATCCCAAAAATAAGACAAGATGTTGTTAAGTCTCATATGCACTTTCTTTTCAGATTCCTACCATCAATTATTCCATTTGTCTGTAATGGCTTCAGACTTTTTTATCTTCCTCTCCATGGATTTCTCTGCTGCTTTGCATTTAAATTCACCTTGTCTTCCTAAATGCACAGACAAACTGTAAGCAATAAATGAGCCAGGCAAAAACAAACATGCTGTTGTTTTCTTGGCTTTCTCTGCCGTCCTGAGCAAAGGATGTTTCTATATCCCTTTGAGAAAGCCATCCAGTGATGAATAACTATGTGAAAAAAAATGGGTAGGCATGTACCAGCCACCTACTTCTCAGCCTTAGAAAGAGTAGGAAAATCCACCCATCCATAAATATTTTTTAGGATGATAGTTCTGAAAATAAAGTAGGCTGGAACATTCCCTATCAGGCCGGGCTGCAGCATTCAGCTTATATCAATTACTGTCTATTTGACATGCTTCATGCTCTCTTCATTAACAGGATGAAAGGTTTTATGGGATAATAACCCAGTTCCAGTGAGCAAATGTATTTGTGAGACCAAAGGCTGAGTCCTTTGTCCTTGCAGAAGGAGCCTTGAGACTGCAGCAATTGGCAATGGTCTAGGATGGATAAATCACAGGAGCAAAACTTCTGTCCCACAGAACACTGTCCCATCCATGAATCACTGAGGACAAAGGATCCTCACTGCAGGAAAGCTGAGGGAGCAGAGATCCTCTTGGTGAGGATGCTGCTACAGGAGGGAAATTGAAGAGCCTTTGGCTTCAGTCAGATATTGAAGATGCTGTAATTGGGGTTACTGGCATGTTAAATGGTCCCTCATGGTTTCCTCATCTCAATCAAGGTTTGATTGAAAGCCTGTGACCTGAATTTGTGGTCATTACCTTACCAGAACTTATTGGTTTTCTCGCTCTTCAGGCAGTAGGCAGATGGTAAATGTTTCCTAAAACATTTCTCAGCTGAACAGCAGTGACAAACGCTCTTCTTACCTCAGAAAATCCCAAAGCACATAACAAACTGCTTGGACAAAGAGGACAGATGTGTTTTCCTTGGATCTGGCAGGAGCAATGCAATAGCCGTTCTCATCAGGGAAGAGGTATGCTTGGCTAATGGAAAATAATCATACCTGGCTTTCCACCCCAGCTGTCCCACACTGCTAATCTCATTGTACCTGCACTCAAATTATCAGTAGGCATCCTCTTCTCCTTCTGCATCAACTAATTACATGGCAAATCTCCTGTCCCAACACAACCAGAGCAGACTGTGAGTAAGAATGGAGGAGGGTGTGCACTAAGGGATTACTTACAAGAGGCAAACACTCGTTAATGCTCTCCAAGTTCTCCATTCCTCCACTGAGGCCAGCTGAGTTAGGAGCCAGTGCCTGTTCCCTCTTGCAGCCTGACTTTGCTGGGTGCAAAGAGCACAGTTTTCCCCCTGGATGTTGTTTCTGGCTGGGTGGGACAGGACTGCATGTCAGGTTCTTGCTGCTAGGCACTATTCCAGTTCACACAACCCATGCACCATAAAAAGAACAAAAACATCCACACAGATCAAATATTATCACACAGTGGCATCAACAGATCTCATTGTACAGTCCTAATCTATGTGCTGTATAAAAATGTGGTATTCAAAACCCCACCATGCTGGCTTTACTGGCAGGCATTGTGAGATAGAACCTGAGAGGAATCACAGTAAGGACTTAAGAGGGGTCTGTACTTATGGCAGGTGAAATCAAATTAGTAGTACAGAAATTATTTGTTTCAAGCTCAGACCAAGGACTGAATTTAGAGCTCTAAATCAGTGTTTATCTTGTTGAACGATGGGTTCTTGCAGGAGAGCATTTACTAGAAAAACAAAGCTTTTTATCCAAATCAGTGTGTGTCAGAGTTTGAATTATGGCTGTAAGAGAAAGTCTTTTGTTTCTGCCACCTCCTTAGTCAATGCTAATTTGACCAAGGTGTGAATGAGTTAGTGTTGCTCCCAAAAATTCTGTGACATGCAAAGAGCCACCTTCCCCCCAGCATATAGAGCCTTTGGTACTCCTTTTACACATCCTCAGAGAGCCTAGATGAAAAATCTGCCTTCAGATGATGGAAGGCAGGTTAGTAACTTGCAGGATATTTATTTCAAGAAGCAAAGTCATGGCTACAACAAAACAACTGAAGAAAGGAGAGATGCACAGTGGACACACAGAGAAAGTTTCTACTAATCTGCTCCAAGGGGAGACTGAAGGGCAACAACCATGCCCAGCACAGCAAAGGAGCTGCATGTCAGGAGACAGAAACAGCCTGTGGAGTTCAGCAGCAGAAGATCTGGGAGAGACACAAGGTCACTGTGTACAGGGATGGTGTGAATTGCAGAGCCACCTCACGTGGGGTGAATATTAGCTCACTGAAGCACTTGCTCCATAAAGCATTATTTACTAAAATACATATTTTTTCAATTTTCTGGTCTGCAGTTATTTTGTGCAGACCCCACAGTCTCACTGGAAGCTTCTACTTGAAAAGTCTCCTTTAACATCTCTCAGAATTGGGAGAGATGCTAAACTGGCATGGCAAAAAAATAACAATCATTTGGGAGCAATTTATATCCTGCTGTTATAGACTCACACTCATTTCCATACCACCTACAGTTATGTGTGCATCTCTTTGTTCTGATATTGAGAAAAAAATCCATTTGTATTCTTTCAATACAAGCAATCCTTGGCTTGAATTTTTAGTTGGTCAAATAATTCTAAAGAAGGAAATATTGGAATTTCTGCCTGTGCCATGGGACTATTCAGGCATGCAAACTCTATTACAGCCATGGTCTAATCAAAGGAAAGCTAAATCTCCTCATTAAATCTTGGTTGTTGTTATTTTCAAGAAGAGAGCCTCTCTACTGCAGGCAAAATGATGGAGAATGTGGAAAGCAGTGGTGTCAGCCTGCAGAGGAGCTGTGTGTGGAGCCACCCCAGGGGGAAGGGGACAGCCACCACTGCAGCCTGGCACTGCTCAGCATCCAGCTGTGGGGACAGCCACATCTGCTGGGCCCCAGCTCCCAGCAGCATTGCCTCTGGGTTGGTGTGATCAGACACCAAACCCAGTATTTGGCACATGCACACAATCTGTGCATGGCCTCCCTCTGTCTCACCTGGACACAAACCAAGCAAGCAAAAAGCCACCCATGTACTTTTGCCTGCTGCCCATGACTGACCTCTGGACAGCAGAAATTCAGTCAGGAAGGCTTCATTTGACAAGGACACATGCCAAAACTCACTTTTCCAGAAGGGTGTCCAAATTCTGAACCAATAAGTTAAAAGTAAACCAATTAAGAGCACGCTCCAATGAAAGAGGCATTGAACCCAATTTTGTGTATTCATTTTTAATTATTCTTTGCATCCTTGGGCAAAATACTTTTATCTGAATGCAGCAGAATATCCAACCATCTGAGTCCTGCAAGATTTGAGGTGCAATGCTAAAAGAGAGTCCTCACAGCATCTCCACTAGACTTTTACTAGTCTGTCATCTGTTAAAATGGATATAAAATTAGCCCTGCTTTCCTACTGTTTTACCTCTTTGGGGAGAAGGGGAAAAGCAGGAAATACAGAGAGAGGATGAGGTACAAAAGCCTGTGACATAAGGATAATTCTGTTTATTTCAAAAAAGAAAAACATAGACTATTATCTTGTGAGGGATGCAGTTTGAAAGCAGTCTAAGAGGTTTTTGGCAATTACGGTTAATGTATCTAGAAATAATCTAAATGGTTAGTAAAATGTTCACTGGAAAATAAACATATTTATGTTATATGAAATTAGATATTAAAATAGCTTTTTTGATACTTCAAATGCAGGAAGCTGTCTAGTCCTTTTACTAACACTCCTAAGAAATGTTAATATGACTTTTTCCTGCTATATTTTAAATGGAAGAGGTTATATAAACAAACCTGCAGATGGGTTTCTTTGCTCTGCTGGGATGTCCAGCTATCCTTCAACCCACCAGACTTTTGTTTACATATTCTGCATAAAATTGTTCAAGAACATTTAACTCATGCCAGGATCCAAAGCTCTGCATTCACTGGACAAAGAGCACGTTCCCTGACACCTACTCCCCCTGCTCTAAGCCAGCTGGGGGACATTAATCCAATTTTCAGCAATAGGTGAATGCAGGATTTAGAAGTCTAGGAAGTTATGTTGATTTTTTTTTTTTTTTAATTTGTTGGCAATACCAGAGGCTAGACTTTTATGCCAATCCAGCTTGAATTAACCTAACTCCACCTCCCTTCACTAGAGGCACTGACCTCTGCCTTAGGACCTGTGGTCACTGTTGGCCAGGCTGGGAGGGGCAAACCTGCTGCTCCACAAACCTTGGGGCAACAGCCCTGCCTTTATCTTTTGATACTCTCCTAAGCAAGGGAAACCTGGAATCAGTCAAGCCTTACTGAAAGCTCACATCAAAGTAAGCTTTTAATTTATTCTGAACGATTTTAAATACCCCACCACCCCAAAACAGCTGAAGTCACCATTGTACCTACACAGGCTCAATTGCCAGAATATTTGACTGCATGTATAACAGAAGACACAACCTTCACTATGCCTTTAATTCTGAAAATAAACTACTAAGAAAACATTTAATTCTTTGCAAAGTAAGTTGGATTGTTTTCCTTTTGCTGTTGTTCGTGTTTGGTTGCTTTTTTCTGAGAGCAGACTGGATTGACTACAAAAAAGGAAGACAAGTTAGAAGTACAAAATCTATAAAAAACTAGTGTTCCAAGGAGCAAGCACTTGCACCTTAGAAATCTTTGTTGATTGTTGCTAATATCTATGATAATTAAGCTAAAAATACCCACAAAGCAATAGAATTTGCAGAGATAAGTCTATTGTCTTAAGCAAATAATGAAGCCAGGAACAGTTAAATTGATCTCATGACTCTCATTTCAATAATAAAGCAGCAACAACTGTTAATCTATAGCACTCAGTTTAAATTACAAACCCAGCGCTGAATGGGCAATTTCATTAGAGAGAACACAGCTAAGAGAGAAACAGCTGGCAGGGAAAAAGAGTCATCCCCATTGAAATCCAACCTTCCTGAGAATTTCTTGTTGCTCTGTACCCAGACTCATCATCAGGGAAGAGTTCTCACAAATACCAGGTGCATCTGTTGGAAGCTTTTGGTGTCCAAGCAATTCCCTTTTGTCTCACCCCAAGGCTTCCAGGATCCAGGGGGCTGACTCAGCTGCCCCAGGCTCCAAGGGTGGGCACTGCTCCAGGATGGACACTGGCACCACCGGGAAGGGCAGGGAGAGGGAGGGGAGCAGGTCACCCCCACATCTGCCTGGAACCACCCCACAGCGCTGTCAGGGAGGCTCCAGGACACAAGACATGTCCCCAGGGACAGGAGCAGCTCCATGAGCAGATGGCAGCTGGCATTCTCCTCTTTTTATTCTTGTCCCCGAAATTAACACATGGTCTGCAAGCCAATCAAACTCACCCACGGATACTAGCACTGCCTAGAAGAGACAGTTATCTTTTTAAATTAGATCCTTTCAAACACTTACACAGATCCTTGGATATTGCAGGGGCTGTGGAACTGAAACCAATGAAGATCCACAGTAGGTGAGGGGAGGAAAGGCTTCCACCATCTCTCCTGGCAGCTGTACAGAGCTTATGGGAGGAAGAACGTCCTGTTCTCACTGAAGGGAGCAGGCAGGACTATAAATATCCACATGGAACATATTTACTGAAGGATGCAGTGCCATACTAACAACCATTTTCTCATGTTAGAACGAAATTTCGCAGGTATTAGCAACTTCCTGAAATAAAGTCAGAGAATCAGAGGATAACTGAGGTGAGGAGGGACCTATGAAAGCTTCCAGTTCAGCCTCCTGTTTAAAGCTGGGATTACTTCTATGCTAAGGGAGGTTGTTGAGGGCCTTTCCAGTTCTTTTCTGAAAAATCTCAAGGATGGAGAGCTCACAGCCTCCCCAAAGATATGGTTTCTGTGCTGCATAACCCTTATTCTGAGGATTTTTTCCCCATATACAAACAGAAGGAATTTCCCTTGCTGCTGTGCATGACCACAGCCTTGTCTTAATGCAACATGCTGTGGCAGAGTCTGATTCCATCATCTATCCCTCCCTTTCCATTCATGGCAGACAGTGATTAGCTGCCCCCTTATCCCCCAGGATAAACAAAGCCAGCCCTCAGAGCCTCTCCTGAAATACCATGTGCTGCACTCTCCTGAGCACCCCACTGACTTTCTGCTGGTCTTGCTCCCCCTTGCTGCCCTCTCTGTGGCCCAGGGACACACCAAACCCACGGGGCTCACCTGGGAGCTGCAGCTTCACAGGTGCTGAGGGCAGTGTCTGACCTGTGGCCACACCTGAACAGCCCAAAACACAGGCAGGTGTCACCACCTTAAATTCACCTGCAGTGGCCCAGGTCCTCTCTGCAGAGCTCCCCGAGCTGTCAGTCCCCAGCCCATGGGGCTGATGTGTCCCCAGGGCAGGACTGGCTGTGTTTTACCTCACTGAATGTCATGATGTGTGTGAATCTCATTATCCTGCTTCTCAAGATTTCCCAGGCTTTTGCCTATCATTGAAAATGTACCTAGAAGGTTTGGGTGACATATTCTGTGTGCCTTCATGACAAAGAGGAATGGCTTTCTCCTAAGGTTTCTGTGCATTTAGCCTGTCTCCCCCGTGCCATGGTGGTTTGCACCAACATCACATTCTTAACCCCCAAATTCCAACTGACATCATCAAGAGTTTTTAGAGACTGCAATGACCTTGAGAATGCTCCTGCACAGCAGCAGGACCAGGATGTCAGCATTGCTGCTGGAATGGGTTGTTTTAACAGGACTTTGCTGAAAAGGAAGGAAGATTTAGTTGCTGCTGAAGCGGAGGTGGGGGGTGGTGTTGAAATCTATAACCAGTATCCCTGTTTAGGATTCTGTTAGCAAAATTTATGACACACATTGAAGCCTCATTTTTCCCCTAGTACGAATATTTCTTCCAGCTATTTATTTTGCATTTCATGAGACCTTCTGCAGATGCAGTGAGCTATATCACTCTATTCTGCTCATATAGCATCCTGAGATCTAGATGCTTCAAAACCTGGGTGTATTTTAATGACTCTATAGAATATCTCAATGAAATTCTACATCTGTATCCTTGATAATTCATTTGATTTCAAGTGGAAATATTCATTGCAGCTTTTGAAAATGCTGATGTAAGCCATGGAGTGGATGTTCACAAAACTCAACCTCCTGTGCCCACATCCTTCATAGAGTTCATCCTATACATGGGATCTCTTTTTTCACAGGAGTTGTGTAAAACATTGCCTCTCCCTAATGAAATTTCTATTTTTCCCATCTCTTGCTGCAATTACAAATGCATTGTACAAGTACAACATGGTTGTGCTTCTTTAATTTTGTTGTAACACCCAGGGAATAATTAGTTCTGTATCTTCTAACAACAAACAAATATATTCATTCAAAACCTAAATATTTACTTGCCAAAGAGCCATCACAAATTGTCATGAGTGCTTGTCTTCATTATGTGTGGGAAATTAAATGGACTTTGTACCATAATTCTGCTGGTATAATAAAGGATTATGCATGGCAAGGGAAAAGTGACCCCATTTGGTTGGAAAGCAACACCCCCTTCTCATTAAACTTTTCTTCATATTGCAACAAGCTCAAGTCTTATCAAATATAACAAGTTCAGACTTCTTTACTGTGCTGAGACACCCTGTCTGCTCAGGGGGTAGAGGACTAACCTAGTTCAGTTTTGGAGAAAACCTTGGGTGGTACCAAATATCCAATGTTAGGTGAAACACGTGCAGCCAGAAGAATTCTCATTCCTTTCCCATCTGCCAACATAGCATTGATGAAGTGGGAATGCTCCAAATAAAAAACAAAACCAATTTTTTTTAAAAGTCCCAGAATCAACGTATGGAAAGCTAAAGGCAGACAGGTTGCCCACATGTCTGCACCCACCTGCAGCTGCTTTGTCCTTTCCAGCCTGGTGGGGACAGATCAGAAAGCATCAAAGATGCTGCTTTGGGTCTTGTTTTAACAGATCATAATTGTGCACGACCCATTATCTACAGCTGAAAACAGCATTGGGGCTGTTTTTGTTAGAGATGCATTAGGTAAACACATTTCCTTAGCTTTTACTGGACCCAAAACCTAGAAGTCTCCTAATTTCTCTTTCTTGGACACATCAGTTGTAAGTGAAACCCTCTGCCCTGTAGCTGGGGCACACAATTTACACTCCTACACAGCACATCTGTTATCCCCCACATTTGTTTGCTGGCACTGGGGGTTCTGATTTTTCCCCATCTTCTTTGGAACAACATGAATGCTGGAGTTTTTGAATTTTGACCCTTGCCTTTGGGCTATTAAACACTTCTTCCAGTCCTTTTAGATTAGATATCCTAACTTCCAACTGGCTTTAGGAGGTTAAAAGACATAGAAAAGACCTTTAGCTTTTTACATCAACTAATCTATTGCTGAACCAGTGGCAGTCTCCCTCTCTCTGCAGATATGCTAACCTCCTGTCACTTCATGAAAGGGTTTAACAGTTTCTAGGGCACAGAATACACTCAAGCACAGAATTTTGAACTGCTTTTCACCATGGATTTCATGTACAATTTGAGGCTTGCAAGGCATTACCCAAATGAGACACGGCAGTTCTGCTTCTCCATCAAAAGCAGCAATAACCACAAACACATGACCTGGTGACCAACTCAAGTCCCAGCAAACCCCTGCATGCTCAGATAAATCAGGTGTACCCCAGTGCCATACAAGTGCCAGAGCTGCCTGCTTTCTGCCCACCCCTGGGGCTCTGCATGGGCACACCTGGACTCAAGGGCACAGGCACAGCTCCCTGCAGGCACAATCCCCACCCAAGAGCTCTGTGTCCCTCCATTCCCCTGCACAGCTCTGCAACCTCTCCAAACCTCTTCCAGTGAAGATGTTATGCCAAGCTGGAGAGCAGAGCTCAGCCTGGCAAGTGCCCCATGCTGCTTGCAGCCACACAGCTCTGACTGGTGACTGGGCACAGCCTGGGCCAGCTTACTGCCCAGGGCATTGCCAGCATGTGAAAAAATTTCCTAAGCCACTTTTAACCATGTTTAGGATAGAGGTTTATGCCCAGGCTTTAGACAAAAAATGAGTTGTGTGTTTCTAGGCATGTTCATAATCCTGAAACACAGGGAATCTCACCTTGGTAATCCATGGCCAGTTAATGAGCTAAGGACTGCATAGTGGCTCTGTGCTGGACACACAGGGAGCTTTTCCAGGAGCAGGAAACAGTCACACTGTCAGATTTTGCTCCTTGGGAAGACACCTGGGAAAACTTTTCCAGCACTGGATTAACTGCCTCAGTCTTCCAGAATTGCCTCTTCTTCTCCTTACCTCTCCCTGCCCAGCTCTAGATCCAGTAATGCTTAAAAGCAAGCACATGTACAGGTTCTTGGATCTCAGATGTTACACAGATAACTAGAAGCTAGGACCTCCTCAAATGCACTCCAGCAGTGATTTTCTGGAAAAACAGGCAAATTTTGAAAGTGAGACTTGAGACAAACAGCTGGAAAGCAGTTATTTCACCAAAGAACTGCCTGTACTCAGACAACTCATAAAAACACACCTGACAGAGTTTGTGCTTATGCCACTTTGGCCCTGAACAGATACAAACCTGCAAACTCAGGGCACTGTGGAACAGTCATTCCCTCTCTTCCAGAATGAATAGGAAAAAACTGGGTTTTGCTGATCTGCTGAATACTAAGCAGTAGATACTCTCAAATAGCTTTCCTGGCCAGGATCCTTCAACAGGGAGTTTAAATCTGCCTCTTGGTCCTGCAGAGGAGATCTGTCATGAAGGAACAGAGCTGCTCACTCACCTTCTCATATGTCATCTCCAGCAGCACTCTGACTGTCCAGAACATTTCTATTATCCACCTGTCAGTGCTGAAATGGAGAAAAGGAAAAATATGGTGTGTTCTGTAGACTACATTTTACTGAAAGTGTAAGGAATGGTTTCAAATAACGTGTTGGAAAGCATGGTACATTTTCTTTATCAGAATTTTTTTTTTTTAACTCAGGGGTTTCATTTAGGGAAATCAGCTATCACTGGAACTGAAAGTCTTAATTTATTGAATATTTGTAATTAGATATTTGTTTATGTTCAATATACAGTATCTTTTGATTTGCTAGTAGCCAAATGCTGCTACCACCAACACACTGATGATGACTAGTCTACCTTTCCAACAGCAGTGCCACCCTCATCTTAGAGGCACTACAACCACACTTGAATTCCTTCTCAGCAGATGGACACATGTTTACACATCCTCATCACCTCCATGTGCTGTCTCAAGCTGGCAGATTACACTCCAGGGTGTGCTGTTCTCCAAAAGGATGTATCAACACCCCCTTGGACAACAGCACCCACTGGGCTGGTCCATGCAGCCCTACACATGCACATGGGAATTATCTGAGGTCTGTACAGCCCCTGAACTGGTCTGGAAAGGTGTTCAAATTAATTGGAATTATCATTAGCAGGCAGCTTCTTGCAATGCCTTGTAGTGAGCCAGAGCCTGGGCTGCCACCCAGCAAGGGTGACAGCCTCCTCTCAAACAGCCCTGCCCCAAAAATACCTTCACATCTCAGCTTCTGGCCCTTGGGAACCCATAATAACGGTGGATTTTCCAGATCTGCAGAGGGATTTAAGCAGCTTGCTGGGGAGCAGACTCTCCTGAAACACTGCATCTCAATGCTGACATCCCCTGGGGGGAGAATAAGTAGGAGTTAGGACTTAACCTTTTGGGATGACAGTATGTGGCATATGCTTGAGATAATCAGTGGAATTGCTGAGTGAAAAGCTGTATTATCTTGAAATAAATATGGTTCACCCAAAAAGGTATTAAAACTCAGCTTCATGCAATATGAACAACTGTTCTCATCCTGGAGCATGCAGCCCTGAGCAGTTACTAC
Organism: Urocynchramus pylzowi; assembly: GCA_013397555.1. Classification (NCBI taxonomy): domain Eukaryota; kingdom Metazoa; phylum Chordata; class Aves; order Passeriformes; family Fringillidae; genus Urocynchramus; species Urocynchramus pylzowi. Next base: position 2,623,232 of record VZRH01001377.1, on the reverse strand, counting down.
AACAAAAAGGGATTAAGTGCCTCTAATTATTATTACTGTTATCCAAACCTTTTGCTATCAGTGAGCCTGTAATAAATAACCACAACATCTCATGGGTACAGCTATCAAATTTACTGTCACTAGCTGAGCTGCTCTGATTAAGAGACAGAGTTTTTCCAGTAAATACACAGATCCCTCTCTAAGGACTGAAGAATGAATGAGAACTGAAAATTAAAGGGGAAGAAAGAAAGGGCTACCACGTGAGCCTCATTCTTTGCTCAGAATGTCATGTTTCTGTAAATATAAAAGACAGTGGTTACAGAGTCCTTACCCCACTCACAGGGACTGCTCTCTTGTGTTATCCATCAGTTATCCCACAGGCTGGAAGCAGCTGAGTGCTGTAGTGTTCATGGAACATCCCTACACTAGCACAGGAGTGTCCTGCCCTGGAGACCTTCAGCAACATGAGCAATCCTCCTGTTCTTTTCCAGGCTGCTTTAAAACACCTGTAAAATAAGTTGAGTTACTTAAAGCTGCCCTGATGCTTAAACTTACAGCTGAGATTTCCAAAATAGATTTTATGACCCTTCAGAGACTGACACTTAACACAGGTAGTTTATGTTTACTCAGCTTCCCCCATTTTTATTTTGGTTCACCAGCAACCTCTGGTGAAGTTTCCAGCCCAAGTCTGTAAAGGTTTAATCTTTGGTAGTCAGCAGGACTAGAAGCAATCAAGGAAGAGCCACCCTCTTAGATAAGGTTTTGTAAATTCTATACATTCAAGATGCCAGTAGGTGAAATAGATCAGGTTTTGTCTGATAGTTTTTGTTTTCATGTTTTGGAGACAATAAATGTTTTTCCAACTTCCTCTAAGGATTTCAGCATTGCCTTACCCTCTGTTTTTCCCTGAGAAATGTGATGAAACAGAGAAAGTGTTCCCATTCTCTTCTGACATCTCCTGCTGGGATGTAAACACCCTGCTCCACCTCAGAGCCTGCCTTGAGCCACCTTCACTTGGACCCCAGCCATAAGTGCTCTTCTCTATCAATGTTAAATTTTCCTTTGCCATGTTCCAGTGCTTCTCTCACTGCTGCCCTCACTCCTGTTCAAAGTCTCCCTTCTTGCTGGAGAGCTGGCATCTCTTTCCCTTCCATTACCTCCATGGATCTTCTCCACCAGCCAGTGAAGCCTCATGGCAAATTGGACTGATTTCATCTGGACACTGTGCACTCTTTGGAAACTTACGTAACTAGAACAAGAAGCAGCCCTGTCATCCATATCTGGAGCTCTACAAAATTCCCTCAGGTCTGGGAAGGTACAGACTTCAGTGGGAGCTTTCTCTGTGCCTGGGGCACTCACAAAATCCAGCTGGACCCTCCAGCATCAAGTGGGACCTGGCTCTATGGCATCTTCTCCTCACCTCAGGCAGCAGGGATTTCACTGCCCATCTATGGCTGTGAATCCTACAGGAACTACATCTGTAAGCCACCATCCCTCTATCAAACTGGTGAAACTGTCAGTGCCAGAAGCTTTTAGGAGGGATGGACAGACACACAGAGTCTGGAGAAGCAAAGTCCAGATCTGTACTTTGAACCTGAACTCATGAAAGTGCCCTCTGCCTGGGCTATAGAGAGAGGTCTCAGAGGTTTCACCTCTTCTCTAGGACTCAGCAGTCCTGAGATGGTTTGCAAAGGTGGCTTTTTACTGTTTGCTCCTACAAATAAACTTTTGTTTCCTTGCTATACTGTGGTAATCTCCCCTCAGCAGGTAAAGTGGTTCCTGATGATCCCTCCACAGGGCCATCGTTTGTTGCTGTAACAATCAGAGGAGCAGCAGGAGGGATTTAAACAGCTCAGAGAAGATGGGAAGAGAGAAGGAGAGGGCAGAGGGAGAGGTAAAGGAGAGCATAGAGAGAAAAAGAAGGAGGAAAAGAAGATGAACAGACTTGTTTCTCCTCAAGGTCCACAGTTTCCCAGGAAGGATAGAAACGTTATCCCAGCTGCCCCTGATAAACACAGCACAGGACAGACACAGGGATGCCAGACTCCTTTCCTGCTCCAGGCAGCTGAGTAAAAGTAGCTGCTTCCTGAAGAGCTATGGGAACTTGTGGGGTGGTTCTTCCTAATAGCTGAAAAGGACTCTCACAGATCAGAAAGTGTTTCAAGTCCCATCTCACTGACTTTCCTGGAAGCTCTCTGAAGCATCTACCAGCAGTACCCAGAAACTCATTCCTTGGAGCCAGAGCAGGACAAAGAGAACACAGAGAGGCAGGAGAAAGTCAAGAGGATGGAAGGCTTGGCAGAAAATAAAGTAGCTTCTTTTCTTGCTGGAGTTCTCTACCCTGTAATTTACCTACAGCAGAACTGTGCAAATTTTCAATAATGGCTGGGAAACCCATTGTGAGCTACTGAACCTTATGAATTACAAAGTAATTGGAAAAACACAATGAAAACAATGTTTTGCTCCATAAAGCATTCCTAGTTCCTTTACTGGGATGGCTACAGGTCTAGTTATTTAAAAGCACTTTGCAGTATGCTGCCATACTTAAGAGGGGATGCTTAGCAAAGAAACAAACAAATGCTGAAATCCTAATAGAGATTTCACTGTGAGCAAGCAGATCAAAACTATTACAGTGGTAAAAATCAGGTCTAGGAAGAAATACGCAGAACTAAATGAGGTGTACTGGATTTTACAAGAGTACAGGTTGATGAAATTACATTTGGGGCTGTTGTGCAGACCCTCTCTCAATCCTCTCTGTTTTAGGGAAGCCCCTTTGTCCATGTGCAGGTGGCACAAGGCAGAGCTCAAACCCCAGAGCAAGGACCCTCCTCTGCAGCCTCTCCTCTCCTCCTGCAATCCTTGGAGCTCTCTGGGACAGACTGTGCTTCTGAGAGCTGGCTGCTGCTGGGGATGCATTGTACAAAGTCATGCAGAGAAGACAAAATCCTCTGCCATAACACTGGCAACTCAAAATGAGTCTGGAAATGGACAGCAACATGTAGAGTTTACCCCACGAGCTCTGGCTAGAGCACTGAGGGGCTGCACTGGCCAAGCTGCACTTTCAGGCCCATCCTGAGCCCCTGACAAACCTCAGAACCATTCAAAAGGAGGAAAATCTTGCTCTCTGCTTTGTCATTTCTCTCTACTTCTAGCTAAAATACTGATACTCACCCCTCATGTGCAAAGTAATAAATTAGGAACACGTACAAGATGATAAAGATGGTTGTTTTCCTTCCCTTTTCTTTTTTTTGCTTTCTCTGAGTTTGCTACAGATGTGCTAGTTAGTAATGAATGAGTTTAATCCTTGTTCTTTTTCTTTGTTGATTATTTACTGTTATTTGATTATTATCTACAAAAGGAAATTTTCTAATATGTAATGTCTGTGTTAATGGGATTTGGGGTATGTATAAATCATCTGACCCTGATACCCATTGTTGAATAAGTATTTCTGAGATGGATAGCTGCCCACAGCCCCTTTCAAAATCCATCATGGTGCTTTTTAACCCTCTTATTTTTTTGAACCCTCTATGAGGAATCTCCTTTCTCCCATTAAAAAACCTATGAATGCTTTCAGAATTTGAAGAAACCAAATCCTTCTAATGATTTTGCTGATGATCTGCTTAGGGTTGTAGTTCAGCTTCCTGAATTTTAAATCTTGATGTTATTTGCATTTGTATTGCGTTAATCAGAACATCAGGCTGGCCTTACCCTCACAGATGTCTGATTCCCACAAGGGTGGGGGTTTGCTTTGAAATTGTTAAAAATTCCCATGAGTGTCTATCATTGAGTAGGTGCCTAATTTTCCTACTAAACTGCCCTTTTTTAATAAAATTATAAACATAAGAGGTTCAATCCTTGCAGTGTTAGGATACACCTTCCCCAGCCTTTTTCAATCAGCATTATCAGTATTTGGCCACAAGCCTGGTCTACATAAATCCCGTGAGGCAGACAGTCACCCTCAGTGCTGCCATACAAATCTAGCAGGCTGACCTTTCAAATAACACTGCAGTGATCCCATTTTACATTTACAGAGATGTGTTTATCCTAAAGGGATCCCACTCCACCACCGACTCTGCTGGGAATCTGGGATCTCCAGTGCCCAGCTAATGGGCACACAGCCTGCACTGCTCACAAGATTTGGGGCATGGAAACCAGCACAACCCAAAGATGCCTGTCAGTCTCTGATTCAGTCTGAGCAGAATCAAATCTTCAAAGTTTCCCTGGGTAGCTCCCAGTAAACTCAGCTCTGTGGAGCACAGAGGGGATGAAGAAAAGGAGGTGAAAGCCAGAGTTGGGCACAAGAGGAAAACAATGGCAGTTCCTCAAGCTGAGGTAGGAAAGGAAGAGGGAATGTAAGTCTTTGAGATAAGTCTTAAGAATGGGTGCAAGGAGAGAAGAGAAATCAGCTTGGCAGGTAGACACAGCTATCCTACTAGTTACATTGTCCCCTGAGAAACACTTGTGCACCCAAAAGTTTGCCTATTCTTTCTAAATGTGACAATTAGAGATATTCCCTTCTCCCACACATCTTACTCTAAATAGAAATTAACTGAAACTGAGTGACAGGGGATTTAGTTCTCTTACAACACCAGGTTTTCTATCTGACTCATGAAATGGCAATACATCTTGGATAAAAGTTTGGGAAGGACCAGTTTCTGTCAGACGGAGAAAATTCTGGCTTAGGAGTCCGTGATGCATCTGTAAAAGCCCTTTTAACATTTAGCAAATAATTAATGTTTAAGTAAATTTTGAGTGAGGATGGCCTTGGAAATAACAGGAGATTTCTTCTCAGTTTTAGCTAAGTTTTGCTGCCTTCTCAAAAAGTCCCCTGAACACTCAGACTCCTCATTTACACAGAGAAGGAATTGCCCTTCACATAGAGGCACAAAGAATGCTGTGAGGGTAAGAAAACATCACTGCCAGGCACCCACAGGGAGGTGACTCAAGACTCCCACACACCAGAAAGCAAATGCAGGGTTCCCATGTTGATATTGATGGTGCACCTAGGGGAAAGCACAGGGGGAAAGCTGTGATGGGGACAGGCTGGGCTGGGGCAGCGCTGCTAGGATAAACCCCTCCTCAGGAAGCCCCTGCAGCGTGGGCTTGTACAGAGCTCCATCAGAATCAGCTTCCTCAAAGCACAAATATCAAACAAACAAACCACGAGTGGCACTGTCTCCTTCACCACTGACATTTTGATCCATGAGACTGTAAGCCCTGTCCCATCAAACTCACTTAATGTGTGTGTTTGGAGTGCTCCAGATGTTCCCAAAGTTCCTTCCAAAGCTCTTTATGTCTCCTGGTGAACCAGGTTTGGTCCTACCACAGCAGTGCAAATGCAGCTGACAAGCACCATCACACAGATCAGGTTCTTAGAATTTATCCAAGCTGTAGAAAAGAAACAGAATACGTAGTGCTGCTTGCTGTGTGCTATTTGGGTGGAATACATATCAGCATCAAGCACAGAAAAATTTGATTTTGTCTGACTGGAAAACATAGCATTCAGAATGGAAGATTAGAAGAAAAAAACATGGCAAAGCCAGGTATATTTTGAAACATCTCTCAGGTGTTAAAAACAGTTTGAGTGTTGTTATTTCCACAGATCTAAACTCTAGCATAAAGCACAATGTTTTTCTGCCTTGAGAGAGCAGGGTGGCTGGATGAGACAGCTACACCCTTTTCAATAGAATATCACAGGTGGGAATGCACTGGTTTTTCACCAAAGTAACACTAGTAGCACACATCTTCATTACCCAATGGATATAAGGAGAAAATAAACATTATTAAAGGGTTTCAGTCTTCGCTGCAAACATTACTGGTCTTGAAAGTGTTTTGAATGTTTGTACATGGAGCTTTGCTCATATAAATAGGCAGCTGAACTGTGGTAGTCAGTACCTGTATATAAACACACATACAGAAAGCTTTGCAAGATCTGGGTCTGTTCTTCCCAGCTCTTATCAATTCATGTTAATAGAAGGCAAAGGATATTTCTGACCCAACAGCAAGAAAATGTTTCTTAACTTTGACTGAACCAAGCACATACACTTTTGGTGAGAAACAAGTTTCTTTGGTAACAGAAGCACTCATAATTTTTTCAGCTCTGGTGTCCTTTCATGAAATTTCAGCTAAAACTTCATTTTTTATGCTGAACAACCACAGAAGACGCAGAAATTACAATAACTCCTGTTTGTTAAGATCACAACTGCTTTCAAGATGCACAACTGAGCAAAATGAAAGCTGCCTTCCTTTACCACCCAAGATGCTGCTGCATTTCAAAGGGGTGATAGTCAAATGGATTCAGATGATAAGAACAAACTGTTCAAGGAATGATTCTCAGCAATGACTAATATTCGATAATAACAGCCATGAAATGAAAGCAGCGTTAAGTTTTATTAAATGATTTTCCACTGCCTCCACACTGAAGCATTAGCCTGTGCAGCAGAGAGCTCAACTAAATTAACAGTTGAGAAAGAAGTGTCAGGAGCTATTACAAAATGTATTCCCAGTAATGAAATTCAAAGTCCACAGGAGCAGTTGTTTTATAGATGTGGAAGGGGAAAAGAAAGGCAATCTTTGTCTGTAGCCCATGAGAAGTGGAAGTATCAAACCCCCCCACTTCACCCTCCTCTGCAGAGTCCCTTGACCACATCCTTACTTACTGTGCTGGGAAAGAGCACAGGACAAACTGGGGCTGAAAGGCCAGGAGGATGCAGGCTATGTCCCACTGCCATCAAACCAGAATCCTTCCAGTCCTCATTCCCACGGAGGTACAAGTGCTTATTGCTTATTCTGCAGGTGTTGCCTCCGCAGGGGCAGACCTTGCAGTTGAAAGGTGCTCCCCCACCAAGATTCAGCCTAAGTGCATGTATTTCACAGCCAAATGGACTCACTGCAGATGTGAAGGGACCCCTGGTGTCCCCATGGTACAGGGATGCTGCAGTCAGCTCCAACAACAGTGTGCCACCAGCACATGTTGTGGCCCTCGGATCTCAGCTTGCAGAGATCCCAGAGACTGCAGCCCCCCTTTCAAAATAAGAAGGGAAGTGTTCCCAAAGCACTTGCTCTGGTAAAACACCTTAAGGTTTGGCCTGCCCAGATGACATCACCCATAGACAGATGTTTGGCCATCCTGCCCCATCCCTGGCAGTGTCCAAAGCCAGGTTGGACAGGGCTTGGAGCAGCCTGGGATAGTGGAAGGTGTCCCTACCCATGGCAGGGGCTGGAATGAGAGGAGCTTTATGGTCCCTTCCAACCCAAACCATTCCATGCTCCTCTGTCCCTGCTGGATACAGCCCTGTAGGGAGGTGAGTGTATCACCCACGAGGAATCCAGCAGAATTACAAGGACTGAACTACCACAAACAGTTTAGAGTTCTCCCAGTTCAGACAAACAAATAAAATAAGTTAACATGGTGCAAACAGAGTGACCCAACTCCTTTTGTTCCTTCTTGTTGGGCCAGTGCTGGTACCTCCTGACATGCTCTAACTCCCACTGTTCAGTCATCTTAGAGCTAATTATACAGCTACTCCTAAGTTTCTTCTATCCATTCTTTTTACAAGTAACTGAAAGAGTTCAGTCTAGGAAGATATTCAACAGAAGACACCTTGTTTGTGAGCTATAATTATCAGCCTAGAGAAGAGATATCTGAGACTAGAAAATTTCAGGGTGGAAAAAAAGAAAATTGAAACCAAGATGCCATGCCTGAAAAATGGTCAGCTACTTCACACTGAAAATCAAGTGTAACCTTCATGCAAGTAAACACTGGGTAGACCACTCACAGGTATTGTGGATTTATCAGCAATTGAGCATCTAAATTAGAAAGCACAATGCTCAACCACAGGTTCTCAGACTCCATGAAGGAAACACTGGATGGAACTTGTGGTCTGTTAATGAGAAGGTCACACAAACTCCTGATCTTAGTACCTTCAAACTGTTAACAGCTTTCCCTGCCCAATGCTGCCATCCTTACTGAAACTTCAGCAGGTGGCCAGATGAAAAAGCAATCCTTGCATGATAAAAAGTGAATTTACTACCCAGAAAGATCAATTACAAAGGCTGGTAGGTCAGAGACACTACAAAAGATACACAATTTGAAACACAGGCACATTTTACTAAAATATGAAAAGCCAATTACTTTTTTTTAGCTGTTCAGCTTAGTCATTAATACCTGCTCTGGGATCACTGTATGCCACAGCAAATAATGCAAAGATGACAAGGGAGCTCCAGTCACTGTGGCTGTAGGAAATGACAGGTTTTGCATCATCAGCTTTCTTGCCCTTCCTGCTCTCTGCCTCCAGGGCTCTGAACTCTCTGATTAAACTCCATGTGTAAACTCCATCAGAAATATCAGTTTACTTATATTCTCTTGGTGAAAGAAGGGAAAAAAAAAACCAAGATGTGTGTATACATAACAGCAAAAGCCTAATTCATGTGAGGCTTCTGCTGTGGCAGATCTGATGAGACAGAGAACTCCAGATGTGAACACATCTGCCCAGCTCCCGTGGCTGGACACACAGCCCCAGGTGGCTCTCTGGGCTCCCCACAGAAGTTATGGATCATTCTGCTGCCTCACTCCTCTCTCTTTCATGCTTGCCTTGTCTGACCTTCCATCTGAGCCATGACTCTGCTTCATACAGTTATGGGGCAAATTGTGCCTGCTGTGCTGCCCACAGAGCCTGCACACTCACTGGTGACAGAGAAAGCCCAATAAAGAAGGCAGCAACTACCCAAGTGTGTTTCTGTAACAGGCCTAGGGATACCTCCACGGTGTTAAAAACATTTCTAAACCTTCTTCATGACTATTAATTACTTGGAAATACAAAAACCTAATCAGCTCACAGACCCAGCCTGCCTTGGCCTATTTACACAACACGCTGTTGTGCTGCCAGTTGCTGTGCCTGAGCTGTCACAGCACATTTCCTTCCCCATCCAAGTCTGGATGTGCAGTGACGGGCATGGTTGTGCTGGAGCATTACTTATGCAGGCCAGAAGGTCTCCATGTCCCCTCCATTTCTTCAAGGGCATCTTCCAGCTATAGCTCTCTGTGCTATAAATACTCCAACCTGGGCTCTCTTTCCAGCCCAGGCACAGTGGCTGTCAGGGTACAATAAGAACACCAAGTTATGGGATGCACTCGGACTAGAACAGACCCCACCAGCTCCCAGAATGGCCACAGACCACTTGAAAAATTGTTTCATGCTATTAAAACTTTGCATCTCATTCCCTTCAACTCCAAAGCATCTCAGCTTTTTTTTTTTTCCAGTTTTGTATAGCTGGAACCACCCTGTTCCAAATGCAATCACCACCTGACCTGAACTGATCACAGATAAGTGTACAGTCCCACTGGGTGATAACACTGAACTAGACCATTCCTGGTACTCACTACCTCCTTTAACTCCAAATCCAAAATATAAACAAGAAATTCAAGCTAAGAAAAGATTCAAGATCTGTTAATAAGGACCTGCAATGTTAGTTATGCTCAGCAGTAAGAAATCTACAGCTTGGAGATTTAAGTGTGGTCTTGGATTAAACCTGGTCCTGGTTTGATTCTTGAGGGACACGAGAGATAAACTGTGAAAGAAGTGACACAAATAAAATGGCTTGGCTTTAGGTGGAGGACAACTCCAAGATTTAGATGAACTCTACAGAAATAATGGGACTCTGGCTTTTTCTTTTCTCTGGCAATTCTCCAGTCTGTTTTTCTCACCCTCTGATTGTGCTGCTATTTTCAGTAGTTCCTTGGAGGAGTACAGAGGTCTCTAACTAAGGTACATTAGGCTTTTTCAAGCACCTAGGTGAGCCAAAACATTGCCAAAATAATGTACTCTGATTTGCCTTTCCTGCCATTTCCCAAGCAGCTACTTTCCTTCTTTGAGCACATAGAAGTATTGCAGTGCCTAAATTCAATGTTTAAAGTGAAGGCACAAAATTTTCCTATCCCCCTCCAAGTGAAGGTTAAGTATGGATCAGGATGTCTCAGCACAACTGCATTCTTATTTCCACCGAGCTTGTTTTTCATTTCAAGGAAAGATGCATTGACAAAATTATAACCACACAGACCCATTCATGAGAATCAACAAGGAGGCATTTCCTCCCTTTGCCTTGGTGTCCTTGCTCTTTCCAGGGGATTAACACCCATGCCCAGACAGACTGCATGGTCACTTCCCTCACACACTCAGTTCAGCAGCCACCAGATTGCCCCCCAGTGCTGCCTTCAGTTTGCTGTCTCTTCATTTAATGACTCTCCCTCTTTTCTTGGCTTCTTTCTACCTTATGAAAACAATATGCAAATTTCTTCAAATCTCTGTCCCAGTTCTATCTAAACTCATCAGCAGGCTTTATTCTGTTAGTTTGTTTTTCCCTCTTGGAGAATGGCCTCATCATACCCCTCATTCTTGAAACAGATCTCATCTCCAGTCCCAGAATGTCTTTACAAACACGTCCTGTCCCCTGCAGAGCTCAAACATCAGGAGCTTTCTCAGGGAGGTTTTAGAGTGGAGCTGCCCAGCTCACTCCCCTCCTGCTGTGCTCTTGGGCCCTCACACTGTTCTGAACTGTGGCTGGGCACATGCTGAGCCACGTACGTGTGAGGGAGGTGTTTGGTAGCACGTGTGTAAACTGATTTCCAGGTAGCTTTTACAGGCAAGAAAACATCTCCACTGAGAAAGGGGGAAATAAAAGGCTGACACAGCTAAAGCAGCTCCCAAAGGGGTCTGGAGAATCTGTGAATTACATAAATGTACTGACCTGATCATTAGACAGCCATGGACTCAAACTTCTCTGTAAACCAGTAATAGCAGATGCTAGTTCTTATAAGAACCTTGAAATCACTACCTAAAACCAATGTCAATCTTGTGAACTGAACAAGTGATGGAATATTTGGAAACATTTGGATATCTTGTGCATCTTCTAACTCTTCTATCCTGTATCTAGCAGAGTGCAGCTGATCCCCCATCTACTCTCAACAGGCAAATGTCTGCAGCACCTTTTAGTTGACTTCTACAAGAAGAGGTGGCAATCTGAGCCTGTCTACATCCTTCAGCTGCTCTGACATCTAACTCTAACATCTAACTCTAACTGCATCTTTCCAGACTGCACCTACAAGAAAAGTTCCCCAAAAAGTAAATTCAGCACATCTGAGAGATTAAAAGACACTCACATCTAAATGCTGCTGGAGGTTGGTGCAACGTATGGCTGGGAGATGTTCCATGAATTCAGATATCTGAACTCCACTCCCAGCTTTACTACAGATCCTCATAACCTTGAGTAAGTTTTGCTTTTCTTTTTCTGCTCTCCTGGTTTGTTTTTCAGGTGAGAGATGCCTTGGGAATGGCTGTGTCTCACACAGTATGCTGAGATAGCAGAGCCTTAAGATGTAGGGCTGCAGACTTGACTGGGCAGTTCACCTGATTAACAAAGGAAATAGCTGCAAGGAATATTTCCTATCAGGACTTACTTATCAATTAAAATTTTATTACACATGCTTTTTGCATAAGAACTGTCTTTTTCACTTAAAACTAGACATAAGAAAAAGTGTCCTGAAGCTCAAGAGATTTGGATTGATTTGTCATTAACATTCACAGGGACATATTGCAAGGTCTGGTTCCTGTGCTGCCTATCATCTTCTGGCTGCTGTCCATTTACAACAGATGGGCTGGACTCCCTTGAGACTCACAGCTACCTATCAGGCCCTGATATAGCTGTGGAAATTGTTTTTGATCCTCTAGGATAGCTCTTCCTCTTGTTTTCTAATGTCTTCAGAGAGAACATCATTCCTGCACATCCCCTTTCTGCAGAGATCTGACAATTCAGAGTAGCAGTCCATGTCCTACCTCCTGTTTGCAGAGACTTTGCTTCGAGGTCAATGTTCTGTCTGGCAATTTGTGCCCATCAATACTTTTTTGTTTACTGCCTAGGAAAAGTGTCTCTGGCAAACCCATGGTATTTCACAAAAATCCAGGGAGCATTAGACAGAAAAGGGCACAGCCATTAAGCAAAATTATTGGAAGTATGTTCATCTCTCCCAAATGCACTGTAATATTTCCTTACTGTGACTTACACTTTGCAACAGCAGCTCATGGAACAGGTTCACACTTGCATATTTTAAGGCATATCCTCTTCTAGGTCACTGCAGGTGACTTCTAAAGCTCCTAAGAGAGAAAGAAATCAGATTTCAAGGACACTCTTTGAAGGTACCCTGAGTGATGTAAAAGGCCTCCTGTGATTACCATCCTGACACCAGACACTGCAGGTTCATGGCATCATGCTCTCTATGAAGACAAATTAGTTGCAGCCTGACCAGAAACAAGCAAAACTCTGCAGTTCAATAGAGCATAGGAACATGCTCTATTGAACATGAAACAAGCAGGTCAATGCATAGGAACAACCAACATCTAAGAATGAAACTTGTTCAAACAAGATCAGTCAATTCACAGACAGGGCAAAGGGCTGGTGCTTTAAAGGAGTTTCCATTGTATTTCACCTCCAGGAGCCCAGGTGGTGACCAGCTTCCAGTACAGCCCCAGCAGTGACTTTGAAGGTGACTGCTCTTTCTTCCTTTTTCTTTCTATGAGGATCCCATTGACCCTCAGAATTTTAGTATAAAAAATAGATCTTTTCCCAAGATGTAGCCTATAAGAGCTTTTATCTACTCATAAGGAACACTTAAACAAAACTAAAATAATTAGCAAGCACATCACTGTGACTTAATGAAACCACCAACATTAACCACAAACACACACACAAACTCTAGAGCTCACCTGCAGAAGCAGGTGGTGTTATCTCACTGAGCCAGTCCCTTAGAGATATCCACATATATCCCCAAAGCTTGTACTGTGCTTCAACAAGGAGAAGGCAATAACCAGTTTTGGTTATGTGCTTTGGTTATTTTTATTATTGCATTATCTCTGAGGTGTGTGGAGCATAAGCAGCTACGTTAAGCAATTACCTGTATGTGGGGCAGTAGAGCAGGAGCTTTGATGAAACCCTGAATTCATTAAGTGGAATCACACCTCTGCAGAAGACTCTTTGATCATACACAAGCCAAGGAATAACCACTTCACGTTCTTTCCTGCAGCTGGTAAATGAGGAAAACCCATGCTTACATCCTCAGGGACCTTCTTCACTAAAAATAGAAAAGCTGCAACAGCAGCATCGCTGCACGGTGTCTGTAATCTGCTTAAGCACTGCACAGGGGGTGTCTCTGATTCCAAAAAAATACTCTTGACATAACCTACAGGTACTTTAAAGAGCAGTGGCAATGTTCTTGAAAGGATCAGAAACCATTTCTGCTACAGCCCTGCATTTACTCCAGCCACATGGGAAACCTTTTTTAACTGTCTGAACGTTAGCAAAGAATTAGGAGCAACTCAGCTGACACATCCAAAGCTTGTGAAAACTGGAGTCAAGTGAATCCAGGACAACAAGGAGAGCCCCCAGCAGGGTTCTGAGGCACTCACTGCTGTGCTCTCAGTGCACCCACCCTCCAGCAGCTCCCTTCAGAGTGACCCAACATCACAACAGTGCAGCTCCTCATCCTCACCCCTGCCTTTCCTGGATATGTTGCAGAGGCTTCTGAGTCCAGTTTAGCTCTGTCTCACCCCTCCAGGATACCTCCCCTGTCTGGGGCCCATCTCCCTGAGCCAGTTTCAGCCATGCCCATTCATCCATCATCCATCAGCTCAGGCAAACACCCAGGCTCAGCACAGCCCTTGTTAGGAGACAAAAATGTGCACAAGGGACTAGGAGATACTTCACCTCCCAAATCCCCTCAGAGCACATCTTCTGCCATCTAACATCAAAAGCAGTCGTTCTGTGCCCTGCTGATGGCAGCTGAAGGCATCCTGCAAGAGCTCTTCCCTTTGTCTAACTGGAAGGCTGCATTTTCCCAGCACCTTGGAACAAGTCAAAAACCATTACCTCAACACCAGTGCAATTACACCTGCATGAAATGAGAGCTGGAGGAGCTGAGAGTGAAGTGGTTCTATCCCAGGGAACAGCCTTCAGCAGCTTTTCCATACAGGGATTTTCTGCACAGAAAATTGCCCAGTGGCCATGGAGACTGGAAACTCTATTTTTGGCTTACTGCATAGAAGAGATGAATATCATAAGTCTGAACTATTAAAATAAGCAAAGCCCTAAATTGTTCAATTAACATGAAGCAGTCAAGGTGAGAGTTCTCTGGAAAAAGTACTGAGGCACAGCGTGAGTTCATAGCAAGGATAGGATGACTGAAGGTATGTGACCCATTTGGGGGGAAAACAAAGCATGGAGTGACCTCCCAGAGTGTGTAAAAGACATTTTCCTCAGGTTCCAGAGCTAAATACGATACATAAGATTGGTAAGTTCAGTCTTTAACAACACTTCTGGATCAATGAAGCTTTAGTACCTACATTCTTGGGAAAAAGGTTTTGCTATAGTCTTGATCTTAAAAAATTATTCTACTTCAGATTCTTAAAATTCCAGTTGAATTTCAGACATTTGGAAAGTTGAGTAAAATTATATTGGTGCACTTTCAGGTTGAGAACAAAGGTTCAGTTACAAAGAGAAATGCTGCAGCAAAATTGACTTGATGTCTTTTCTTGTAAAGCTGCTTTTAATGTAATAAACAGTAGCATCATTAATGCATTTTACACCATAGAGATAAACTGTGTTGGGGTGATACAAAATCCCAGATTTCTGCAAAGGAAAAGCAACTAATATCATCACTTATTCCACAGAAACACACAAGAATTCCAAATGAGAGAGCAATGAATATCTGTAAACAGCTTCCTTACTCTTTTCTGCTTTTAAGGTAAAACAGTGATAAGAAAAGGTTCTTTACTTGCAGCATCCCCAAAACGTGCATCCACATTTCTCCAAAGAAGGTGGATGGGGGATGGAAAGAAGACAAGGAGATGCAGATGGCAAAGTGTTCCCACTGTTGTTCTTTACAGCTTTCTTGAGCTGCTCGTGCCTGAGACACACACAGCAGGTCTGGCAGCTGCCCAAACACCCTCCTGAGCCCAGGTACAGCCTCACAAGGTGCTCCAGCAGAGCAAACCCTGAGTTTTACCTGTTCCCAAACCCAATTCCCCCTCCTACTGCCACAGCCAGCAACAACACCTCAGTCACAGAGCACTTCTTCCTGACACACCCGGCTGCCTCCAGAAGGGAGGCACAGATCATTCACCTGCATGCCCAGACTTCAGAAAAGGGAAATAAATTTCCATTTTAGCCCTAAAGACACAACATTTTCCTTGAACTACTGAATGCTTCAGTAGCTTCACTTGAAATCCTGAGCATTCAGCAGCATTCCTCTTCCCAGGGTCATGCAAAGTTTATCTTTCCAATTCACTCAGTGCATCTGTAATCAAGCTGTATCTTGGCTGTAGTCCTCAGGTTTACATCTTACTGCCTGTCACTTCCTTCACAGGTTCACAGGAGGTCAGAGCCCCCTGTCCTTCACATCATCTCTCACTGAAAACATATCTAGTTAAAGCCAAAAGACAACTGATGGAGCTTCTCATGCATGACTAGAAGATTTAAGATAATTTCCATAGTGGAATGTTTTCCATGGCTTTTCTTTTCAGCTGCCAAGTGGTTACTCATGCAAATTAGCTGTCTCATAAATTAAAGCACTCCAAGGGATGCACTCAGTACCCCTCCAGATCATTATATTTAAAGTTGTTACGATATTTCTGATTTAATTCAATGAAAGATACCAGGTTAATCAAAATATGAGGGAGCCCACCATCTATTTTTAATTAATAAATTACAAGCTACTGTGTAATCAGTAAGATTTCATCAAGGTTAAAATGAAGTGCTCATCCCACAATCCATGAACACAATTTTCAGCTGAGGATCATGCAGCAATGCCAGAAGATGAAGAATGGAATTCCAAGCACAAATGTGACTGTTCCTGCAGCACTGTAATAAGGTGGCCTTGAGCTTACATGAAAGCTTTCAAACAGTAAGGTTACACTTTTTCAGAAAGTATTTAAAAGTGTGTTTAAAATTCAGCACATCTTTCAGTCCCATTAATAAAAGGAATGTCTTTTTAACATATCCATAAATCTAAATATAGACATCAATTTTTCCTTAACTAAATGATTTAATTAAACATTCATTTTTCTGAGCAGGGGTCTGAGCACATCAGGAAAGCAGCAGCATGGGCAGTAGCACCCAGAGCCACCCACTGTGCAGATCTGCTCTTTGGCCAGACACAGCTCCAGCCCAAACCTTTGCATAATCCTGGAAATGCCTCCTCAGAATCTTGTTTTGTTTACATCAGCCTCCTCACCAGCCTGAAGAGAGCTGCTGCTTTCTGTAAAGTGAATGACAAGTCTGTAGGCTGGAGACTGATGTTTATATTGCCTTCAGTGACTCACAGGAGCAATTAAACATTCTGTCTCACACTGCCTTCCTCTCTTTGACTCAGGGTGTGGAGACAGGGCTCTGCCTCAGCCATTCACTGCAGGTACTCCTCAGGTTCAAGGGTGGCTCTGGAGAGGTCTGAAGTGGCTGGATTCCTTTGAAGATAACTCCTAGCTAAGGAAAAGCTTATAATTACTCATGCTGAAAGTCTGGGACTATGATCTTTTATAGATGAGCAGGATAGATGAGCAGGACAACAAGCAGAATGGTCTGCAGGACAGTTTTGCTGGATAACTGGATCTTGTTGTGACTCCATTTTAGATAATCAAAATACTTGTTCAATACAAGAACTGATACCCATAATGAGACAAAGCAGCCTCATGGTGCATCCTCACAGCACTGGCTGGTTGGGCTGTACAGCTCCCTGGGCCCAGCAGAGCAAGTTCCCCATCACAGAATGTGGTACTTCAAGAACCAGCCTTAAAAAAAGAAACTTCCATAGAGCTCCCATTCACTACACAAGGTGTTCACACATACTAAGTACATTTATGGTTTGTGCTGAAGAAGAGAAAAATTCTTAAATTTTCAAATGAAAAAAATTTAAATTTGAGTTTGAAAAATTTAAATTGCTTTGAAAAGCATATCAGGTTCTGGGTCTTGATATTGAAGGATATTTAAAAATTAAAGCCAATAGATAAATATTGCAATTGATTTCAGACATGGACTAAAATCACTCTCATGTCTGGGGGAACTTAAAACTCACCAAGTCTTTTGAAATAAAGGCTGATACTTTTCCCCCAGGTTCAAAGAAATTGGAGAATGATACAAATTCTGTATTCAAATCAGCCCATGAGGATTAGGCAAAGGTAGCTATTATCTCTGCAAAGCATGTGCATAACAATGAACATTTAGAGAGAAAAATCTTCCATTTCAGTAAAATTTTATGAGAACGTGAAAAATAGTAAAACCTTTATCTCAGACACCTTATGCAACATCCTCCTCCTAGCAGCACTTTTCTCTCTGATGGGTTTTACAATATTCTTATTCAATAAACCATTCCTTCCAAAATGCTAAATTTTCAGAGGTGCATTCTCATTTCACTGTGTTTTAAAAAACAATAATTCTGTTTGAGAGACGTCAATGCTTTTTGATACTCGAAGCGTAGATAAGGTAAGATTCAGCATGGTTTATTAGCTCAGTTTTAAAAGTCTTGAAAATCAACAATTCTCACTGATTACAGCTTGTTTTCAGAAAATGTGATTTTTATTTAAGGCAATAGCTAATTCTCCAGCTATTTTGCAGTGTAATATTGGGATTTAGCTCTGACAGTTACCGTGGAACTATTATTACTAGGAAGTTATTTGGACAATATAGATTATTCTTAAGCTAAATCCAAACAAGTGCCAAGAGCAAGTCCAATTAATTTGTAAATATAAACAAACCCATACTGCAACAGCTCCCAGGAGGTCCCAGGACAGTATCATGCATTTCTTCCATGTCTCAGCACTGGAAAAAGTATTCTGTCACCTGTGACTGCAAAGATAACCTTGAACCATAAAATAACCAAAGATAACCATAGCAGAGCAATAAGTGGGTTTAACAGCTTTTATTTCTAAATTTGGAGTTTTTTCAGTCAGTTCCATAATTCTACTTAGAATTATGTCTCACTTAGAACATGTGTCTCACTTAGAACATGTCAAAAGCTTTAAAGCAAAAGTTTCTTTCCAAACAGAACAGTTTAAAAAAAGCCTGGACGTGGCACTTGGTGCCAGGGTTTAGTTGATGAGGAGATGTTGGGTCATAGGTTGGATTTGGTGGTCTCAAAGGTCTTTTCCAATCTAGTTCATTCTGTGATTCTGTTACATTAAGAGTTCTTGTATCACACTTGACATTCTCCATATTCCAATTCTGAAAAAAACATAGCATCAATTCAGAAAAAAAAAAAAAAAAACTGAAATGCAATCAAATTTCCTTCAATTTAAAACAAAGTGGGAATTTTCGGAATCTGAAACTTCCAAAGAGTCTCCCTGTGGCACAAACTGAGGTTGACACTTCTTAGCTCATCCCCCAGTAACACCAGCACACAAATACCTCCCCAGCAGCCCTGCAGACCAGAGCAGCAGTGAGTCCCCTCGTGCTCACCTGCACTGACCAGCTCCTCTGCTGCTGACAGAATGGACAGCCCTGCAAACCCTCTGGAAAAATGGCATCAAATTATGGACACATGAGAAAAGCTTAGTTTTTTTACTGTTAAAACTTAACCTGCTCCTTCTTTTACATTGTATTTTCCATTTTCCCTAGGTAAAGTGATCAATCTTGGCTGCCCAACAGCATTTAGAGCAAATAAAAACCCATTTGATCTACTCTGCTATGGATCTGCTTGTCAGAGTACCTTTGGAGAATGTTTATTTCTCTGGAAATATAAACATACCGTTTTTCTGCAGAACTTTCTGCTGAAAGATCAAAATCCTGCCATTTCTTCATTTCCTGGATTCTCTATCATATATCCCAAGAGTGCAGATTACCACTGGCACATCCTGGTGTTAGCAATTAGAGGCATGGGGTGGGTCTGAGTGGGTTTGATTGCTCTAAAACAGATTTCCCTATCAGCTATTGAATTCAGGATTCAAAGTTTTAATCCTCTCCTGGGAACTGCCTTTTTTGGGTTCTGCTTTCCTAAAGCAAAAGAGAATATTCCTAAACTGTAATTTCCTTTCCTACAGCACAGTATTGCTCATTTTTGAGGAATTTGGTCTTAAGTTCAAAGGTAAATTGTCATGGGAATGGTACCTGCAGGAGCTTGCTACAAGCTGGACGCTGCCAGCTCCAAAGATTCCCCAGAGGATTTACTGAAGGATGATAAATGTTAGCTCTCTCCAGACAGGATACAGAAGTTCTGCAAGGAAACTGTGGCAATTGATTTCTCCTTTACAAAAAAGGTTAATTACAGAGCCTTGGGAACATGTTTGTTATTTACTACAAGCAATAAAGAGACCACCTTTGACTTGGGTAGCAGTTTATCCCAGAGAGTAATCTTCCAACTATTCCAATTTTGCAGCTGAATAAACTTAGATGTGGAGAGGGGGCAGGCCCATCCCACCTGCCCCCAGTGACCTGCTTGAGGAAGGTGGTGTTCCCAACACCCATCCTGCCCACCATTCCTGATAAATGCACACAAGGGGATGCAGCCAGCCCAAGGGATGAAGCTAGCTGAGGGCACAGCCCTCTGTGACCTGGAAATCAGTGGCAATGAGCACAGCTTGTCCCTGGATGAGCCACTTGGGCACGAAGGATCACTCAGGGTGCCAAACACAGCCTTGGCTTTTGCCAGTAGGGATGGCTTGGTAGCACTGCAGTATTCCCAAAGGCAGCCAGAGCCCTCTGGCATGCACCCTGCAGACTTCAGGGGCCAGGTTTTGGGCCAGCTGAGCAGGCTGGCAGGAGGCACTTGAATCATTCAGCCAACTGGTTCGACCAAACACCTCCCTTCTCTTTCTGCCTACTTTGTGCTCACATCTCTTCTCAGCGTGGCAGAGTTTCATGGGGAGAAAATTTGATTTGTTTGGCTTTCTTTTTTCTCACAACTATCTTTAGGAGCTGTTGAATACAACACTTTCCTTTGTGGCTGTGCTGACACCCATGGACAGCAACCCTGAGGGCAGATGGGATGCAGGGGGACCTCGACAGCCTGATGCTCGGGGAGGGAAGGGTGAGAAGTCCTGCCTCCACTTCTGCAGCTGTGGGCAGCTGATTTTTCTATCCTAGGAAAGGTCAAATGCCTCCTAACAGGAGTGTAGGAAGTGGGCAGCACTCTGCAGAGCCCAGCCCAGCCCCACTGCCCTGGGGAACCACTGCACAGCTTTGGTCCTCCTCGCCCTGCCACTGCAAGGATGAAACCCCACACCAACAAAATCAATTCATTCCTCTGATGAGGGCAATAACCAGAAGAGAAAAATGGGAGAAAAACAAATCTGACCTTATGGCATTTGTGACACTCTGACAAGAACACAAAATGGCAAGAGGTCCTATTTTTAAAGGCCATCATCCTGCTGCTGTCGGACCATGGCAGAAAGCTGCCTCCACAACATGCCCTCAGAACTAAAAGCTGGGCTACCACCTAAAATTGCTGCAACATGCCTCTGTTTAAAGGTCTTTCTAAGGGAAACTGAAGCCTGTGGGGAAAAAAAACCCCAAACTATCCAGTATTTATTTTATATCTGTGTGCTTAAATTCAGCCATGACTGATTCTGCAGAGGAACTCTGGATCTGTCCAGAAGAGAAATAGAAGGCAGAACCAAGATTCCAATAAACAGTTAATGTGTAAATAGGATTTACACACTCACAGAAACATGGAAAGAGCAAAAAATAAAATATAGCTTCATAGTCTTACATTGCAAATGAACAGTTATAAGGAAACTAGTGGTTTTTTAGGCTGTCCAGGTTAAGGATATATTTTTAAGACTTCAGATTAATGAGAGCTAGTGCACTCATTTAAAGCAGGAAAAATTCTTCTTTAATTACTCAAAAGAAAACCCCAATAATTAATAGCTACCAGAAATAATAAATCAGCCTGGGTAATCTCATTTTCATTACCCTTATTAGCTCAAGAGATTGGCTGAATCAAACCCAATTTCATTCTTCCAGAAATAAATACACTATTATTTTTAGCTCATTTCTCAAGACTGTGCAGTCACTGTGCTTGGTCTGCCTGCCTGTTTGTCCACTCTGATAAGTTTGGAGCCTGCTGGCCAAGTTCAACTTGAATTAACGACAACATAGTAGTCTCAGAGATGTTATTGTCAGACCTGTTTTGTGACCAATCTCTGGCCAGGAAGGAATCAAACAAATGGCCCTGTTTGGCAAGCAGAAGTAATGTGGTGTGAAACCTCCTTACCTGATTGCACAGGAAAGGGTGGGCACAAGGAGACAGAGGGAATGCAGAACCACACTTGAGGATACAGACAGGTCATAGAGGCACTGCAGGGGAAGCCTACACAGTCATCAATAGCCAGTAAATCTATCTGTCATTTCAAACAGAATCATTTATTATCATACCATATTTATTTATCTTCAAAAAATCAGATTATTTTAATACTAAAAATATTCCATTACCTATATGGCAAAAATATGTTAGAAAATTTCCTGACACTGACCCAAAATTCCCACAAACTGGGGGTGATAATTCTTAGCAAGCTGATGAGCAGGCTGTGTTCTATGAAGGAAATTCCTAACCTGTTGCTTACAACCTATTTCATGTTATTACTAAAATATTTACTTAATGGATATGATGCAATATCTCCTTCTCTTTGCAAAATTCTCCTAAGGCCAAAAATAGGTTATGACTTAAAAGTAACATGCACCACATTGGAAATCAATGAAATATTCTCTGACCAAGACCCAATAAACAAGTCATGAGCTGTCACACTTCTATTTTTAGGAATGGATGATGTTTTTTCCTGGGCATTGGCAATGACTGCTTTCCTTATGTATCAATTCTGTAACGTGACCGACCATTTACTAACTGAGATGTTTGATACACAACCTTGTGACAGTGTTTATGGCAAATCCTGCAAAGTAAACAACCAGCATTACCCAGAGGTTGGGCTGCAACACCAAGGTGTGCCTTTGTAAAACACCAAACTTCTCCCAGGTGCCTCTTCAGCTGAAGTGATCCAGCAAAAAGGGATGACAAAGTGGATCACAGCCACTGGAGCCAGCTGCTCCTACAGTCCCATCCATGTTCTCCCCGGTCAGAGCACTTGTGGTTGAGAGTGCTGGACTTGCACTGGGAGAGAAAAGTCTTTGATTAGCAGGAAGGAATGAGCAGAACCCACAGAACATCTCAAACCCCAGCCTTTAGGGCAAAGACAGCACCCACCCTGAGTGTTGCATACACTCCAAAGAAACAAACGGGGAGCAGGGGCAGTGGAGCAGCCAAACCAACTCAACAGCACAGTTGCTTGGCTCTTACCATTTAGCAGTAGAACAGAACTGGCAGTGAAAGGGTATAAAAGGCCCTAACCATCAGGAAAACTTAATCCCAGCATCTAGGTGGTTCCCAGTTTGCCTGGCAGGAATGGTCTGGGGAGGGACCATGCTGGGGACAGTGGCTGGCTGGATTTTCCCTGCCTCAGCTTGCCACCAGTTCACCACTGTGAACATGAGAGTGAGAAACTGCAAGAAGAAAGAAGAAAATCAGTATTTACAAACTCACAGGGAAATTTTTCATGAGGAGCTGTTACATTTCTGCTCAAAGCCTACTGCACTATGTAATGGCCTTTTATGTCTGGTTTTTATTTCTTCATTAATTCTGATGTTGACCATTATCACATCCTCCTTTCTGTAGTAATTACAGCAGACAAGAGAGATGAGCCTGAAACATCAATGGATGCAAGTAACACTTGACTTTATGGTGTTCCAAATCAATTCTCTGTAGTGTGGGCTTATCTTGAGCAAAACAAAAGAAATCTGTGAGAACCTAAGTGCACAAAAGAGTGAAATGCAGGTTGGTAAGCACTGCAGATGAGGTCCCTGGTAGTTTTTGAGGAGGATGTGACATGTTAAGGTCATGAACTCTTGCTGAATGCACTGGACTGTGTAAGCTCAGAGTGTGGTTCTCAGCCCAGACCCAGTGTGATCAACCCCACAATATCTTAAATATATGCTAAAGGGATTACCTGGCCAACGTGTCATTTCATGTGGTGCTAGCTCACCTTCAAACACGTGGCAAAACGTGGGCAATAAATTCCAGGATGCTGGCACAACATCCTGAATGCCACCACAGCACTGAGCAGCTCCTGCTCTGTCAGTGTCACACGCTGTGACAAATTCAGACTCATCTCTTTCCCTTAAGGAGCAGTTGACAACTAAACAGCAACCTGCTGAGATGCTCTAAAGCATCCTAGCCAGGACTAAGATGGGAGTGTGACTGAGAAGTCCTCCTTACTCCAGGTTTTGGGACTTCTCATAGACCTTTTTACAGGCTTTGCTATCAGAGAAGTGCACACATGTGACAAAGCTGGGGACCAGAAGTTCAGCAGAGTGGCACCGTGCTGAGGGAAGTGTTCATGGCCCTTGAACACTCAGCACCTGGAGATTCAGCACCTGAATCTACAACTTGTAGTTCCAGATATTCAAATCTAATGATTTCACTAGTGACTCACCAGCAAACAAGCATTTTCTGCACTCTTTAGTCCAGCAGGATATACTTTTTTTCAAAAAGTAAAAACTTGTCTTTCCTTGACACAAAGGAGTCATACAACCACTTAAAAGTAAGTAGATAAACCCTAAAATAATGCCTTTTTTACAATTGCTGTGCTGGTTACTCTAGATTGATGTACAATGCCTTCACCAGCTGATTGCAAGTAAGATCTTGTCTAAAGGGAGAAGAAGATGCATAAACATTTGCCAGAAAAAATGCTTTTTGATTTCCCTTAAAACACTAATTCATCAATATTTTAGTCCATGTTTAGCCTTATTTCACATAATCTTCATTAACTTTTGCCACTAACATTTTATTAACTTTTACTACTATCATTATTGCTCACCAAAGTCTAAAGCAAATGATGAACCTGGGAATGGAAAACACTTGTACATTTTTATCCCTAATGCAGCATACATAAAAGGAGTGTGGTTTCTGTTTCTCTGCCTCCCTGGGGGATTCACTGCTCCAAAGAACCCCACCACCTGGTGAAAACACCTTATTCCTTACCTTTCTTATTTGCCTGTAACTCTGAGAATAAAAGCAACAGACTTTTGCAGGACAGCCAAACTTCAAACTGACCTGGGCAAGGGGACAAACTCCTCTGCAGCACTTCTGCTCCCCATGGGAGAGATTTTGACTGCATCCTCACCCACAAAACCTTGGAACAATGTCAGTGTAGCAGAGCTGTTATAAATCCATGAGAGCACAGCAGAGCTCAGTGTGGGGCCTGTCTCAAAGGGCACTTTCACACATCATCCATGTATTGCTTCCTAAAGGGCCATCTCCTAAAGTCTGTGAACAAGAGCACACTGCCCCTGCCCCTGCAGAGGCACAGTGACCCCTTCTGCCTGTTGCCATTCCCCAGAAATGCAGGAATTCCACCTACCAGAGACAACAGCTCCACCTGGCAAAGGTAACAGGGAGGGTACAAATTAAACTCAGCTGCTCTGGAAGTGCTTCAGCATCTACTTGCAGCAAGTCCTACAAGGATACTTGTAAATGGTTTGGAGTTATTTTAGTAGGAATGATCTAATAGTCAAATTGGTTTTGCACAGATCATTGTTATAATGGGTAGCATGAAAAGGAGGGAGAATTATGCTTCCTCCTGAGCCTCCTGTATTAAAGTTAATTTCATCAGGATAATCATCGCCTGGGAGTACCCAGCCCTGTGAAGACCTTTCTTTTCATGCATTAGTGAATTATGTTTTAATTCCTCATTATCAGTGATGGAAATACTGTGCAGAAAACCCATCACACACAGATAATTTGGGACCATGCACCTACCTTTGCCAGCTGCCTCCAAGGAGGAGCTGCCGTGCTCCACGCTGTCCCCACATGCCTCAGCAGGACCTCAATTAACAATTCTGTGTATCAGTACCTGGACTCAATTTATTCTTGATCTTTGACTCCTTAATACAGAAAAATGCAATAATAAAGTGCCAGCCAAAGGGCTGGCTTTCCATAGATCATTCAGATTGTTTTTTTATTCCAAATTTGAAGCCTTTAAAAACACTCCTACTCCACTGCTTAGTGAGTACTGTGGCTGTTTCTTATCTCATCTGCTTCTCCTTGTCTTATTCTGTTAGAGATCCTCCCTGTTGGATAAAGTCATCAGGTCTTTGAATAAGGAGAAACAATTTCTTTCACTTGATTAACTGCATGACTGAATGCCATCAGCTCCATTAGGGGACAGGAGCATGAGACAGTCTATCAGGGAATCAAAGTCAGCCACAGCAACACAAATCTCTGCAGCAGCAGCATGAG
Source organism: Urocynchramus pylzowi (assembly GCA_013397555.1). Lineage (NCBI taxonomy): Eukaryota > Metazoa > Chordata > Aves > Passeriformes > Fringillidae > Urocynchramus > Urocynchramus pylzowi. The sequence goes on along the minus strand of VZRH01001377.1, from coordinate 2,597,932 downwards.
GTTTGAATAATCAATCGCACATTCCCAGGGACTTTGAATCCAATAATAAAAATATTTCTTGCAGCTTTCAAAGGTATTGTGCTGCACAGGAGATTGACAGTAAAAAGAAAATTCCTACAGCATCACTTCTTAGGTTATTTGCAGAGCTTGACATGGGTAAGGTGCAAATTTGGGGCAATTCAGATATGAGAATATGACATTATGATAAAGATATCTGTAAGTAACTCCAGTTACTAGAAAAAGATAAATTAACTTTGGCTCTATCTGGGTGCCACTGGTCAGGAGAGCACCTATGGCAGAGTGAATTCGCAGCTGCCTGAAGGCTGAGAGAGTCCTGCCTAGATTTTCACTAACTAATCCCTCAGTAAGTGCTTCTTGGTAAGTGTTAGGTCTAAGGCAGTGCTGAGCTGCTCAGTGGTTGTTGAGCATTTGAAAGAGAGCTGCCCACTGCACCAGGTAGGTGCTTTCAAACCCCAGGGAGCCACACAGTTCTGCCAGTGGAGACACCACAGCTCATGTTGGATGTGGCACACAAACCCTGAGCTTTCCTGGAGCCCAAGGACAGCCAGTGCAGCCCCAGTGCAGCCCCAGTGCAGCCCCAGTGCAGCCCCAGTCCCTCCTGCCTTAGCCATGAGTTCCTGTGCCCCCAGCCCATGAGCTGCAGGGCTGCAGGGAGGGTTGGAAGTTTTGCTGGGGAGGAGACAAAGTACAGCATACTGGCCAAGTCAGATAAGGCTTTTGCTTGTAAACCAAGCAGTTTGGTTCAACTGCTGATACACACAAGCTATTTTTGTCTGATGGGATTCATCAGTCAATTCTGGTACATCAGTATCCACATCAAAACTGTCACATGTGGTAGATGTCTCAGGAAAAGGAACTAGGATTGATAAAGTCTAATAAGGCCAACCAGGACTTCAGAGAAACTCTGGAAATTTGGAGCCCAGGCCAAGAACCTAACTTAGTAAGTTCCTGTCTGAAATTAAAACCTTTGTACCACCTCAGCCCCAGAAGCTTCCCAGAATAAACATCACTACAGCTACCAAGAACATGGAGTGAACTGCAAAATAATTACAGTCATCATGTGCCAAGGGAAACCTGACTGATTGCTGCAATGCTGATTAGTCACCCCCTCTGCTCTAGAGAGCATTAGCATGAGAGCAGAAGACACCTTTGATAGGCACTGAAATACCAAGGTGATCTCTTTGGCAGTGTGGCTGAGGTTATTGTCCCAGGAAAGGCTTGTTTCATCTCATTATCACAACCTCTTCCCCTCCTGTTGCCCATATCTCTGTGAGGGTGAGGCACGACCACCCCAAGCAAGAAACCAGTCCAGTCTTGGGCACTTCCAGGCAACCACGATTCTTCCTGCCTGCTGAGGACACTGCTCTCACACAGCTAGATGGTACAATAACTTACCCCACTCTGCACCAACTGCTTGCCAGAGATTAGGATTTCCAACACTTATTTTTTTAACGAAAAGAATTTACAACTTCAATTCCCAGTCAATTCTAAGCCCTGCTGCAGTTCAGCCATCTGACAGGAGCACACCAAACCTCATGTTTGGGAAATTTGTATCTATATATGTAGGATATTAATATATCCTTCTTGGGAACTTATACATATATATATATATATATATATATAAAGTTCCCAAGTAGGATATATTAATTATCTGAAGCCCAGCCTCCAGGCCTTTTTCAAAGCTGCTCAGCTCCAGCCATCACATGGTGCAGGAGGAAGCAATAGGTCTCATACCCAAGTAGATTAACTCTCCAGAGCTTTTCTAATTAGAGACACCAGCTCCTTGCCAAGGAGATGTGCTCGCTGCAGCTTATTTTAGCTCTGCAGTTCTGACAAACCAGACACTTTTCTTCTTATGATCTTGTGTAATTGGAAGACAAACTTTTTCTGAATAATGAATGCTCAGAGACACCACTGTTCATGAAGGAGGGTGCTCTCATGATAAAAACAGATCTACAAAATGATAGCTTAACTGGAACAGAGAATTTGCCCCTGTAAATCCCAGAAGCAGTGAACAGCTGAGGTTGGCAGGAATCCCCACTCCAGCTCCTGCTCACACTGGAGCCAACCTCAGCCTCAGGTCAGGTTGCTCTGGCTGTGTCCAGTGAAGCTCTGAGTGTCTCCAAGGACTGAGGTCTCCCTGCCTCTCTGGGTCCCCATGGCAATGCCTGACCACACTCACAGACAGAACCATTTTCCTACCTAACGATTCCACTTGCTGCAAACAGCTCATCATTGCCCTTTGCTACACAGCTCAGGAGAGACCCATCTCTAGTCTCTGCAATATTTCACCAGATTACATTTTATTTATTATTTGTATTGATCTTTGGTGCTCTCCACATTCCAAGCTTTAAAAAACCAGGCCTTATTTAGGCCTAAGAATTACTGGGTAGAAAGGGGAAGAGATGCCTTTCTGCACAAGTGACTCTGGAGTGTGAGGGTCCTTTCTGCAGGGAAACAGGGTGAGCTAGGACCAGAGCATGAGCAAAAACTCCTGCTAGGCAAAGGAATGTGCATTTTCCAACCTACCTTCCCTTTCTGCTTTACTCTGAGGGGTGTTTGGTAGAGCTCCCCAGGAGCAGAAGCACAGCACCTGTCACCACAGAGCATCAGAAATTCAGTGTCTCATCCAGACAGAGATGAGGATTAACATCCTTTCCTAACTCCTTTTGAACTTCTTCCTTGTACTGAGACAGAATTCACAGAAGTTTTTAGTCCTTTGTTCTTCCCCATAACAAATGGGGGAAGAAAAACCAAGTCAAAAAAACATTTTTCTTCCTCTTCCATCAGCTGTGAGCAGCTCCAGGCTCCCTGATGTGCAGCATGAACAAATGGCACCTTCAATGGAGGGCTGAGGAACCAGCAGACAGAGGGTGGGGTGTACTGGCTTCTCAAAGGAGCAGTCCAAGAGCAGGACAAAGCCAACACCTAGGTGCTGTGGAGAGTCCCAGCACACAAATGAGATTTCCATTTGCCCTGATGGTTTCACTCCATGTGTTACCTGTGTGCCTCAACCCTCTGAGCTGAAATCAAGAACAGGACCTGCAGCGCCCACCCTTCCCCACAGCTGATGTGTGTCACATCACAGAAACCAGGAAAAGATGGGAGCAAACCAAAGGTCAATGCAATCCAGAGGCTTTAATAGAGTTTTCTCTGCTTTTTCCCTTGGACAACACTGAGGGCTCAGCCCTTTGTCTTAACACAGCACAACAGGCTTTGGCAGGTATGTAATAGAAAAAATACCACAGGGACATTTTATTGTGTTTCCTTTTCTGCTTCTCTCCTTCCCCCCACTGTCTTGGGAAAAAGTAGGTAGACAAGTTTCAGCCATTGCCAACTGCTCTATTAAAACAATAGAATTTTGGGAAGCCCCAAAGCATTATTTGTAGCCACAATAAGCACAGTTTATAACTAAGCCTTTCACATCAGCAGATCACAGCAGGACACTGAAGAACTGATTGTGTACCTAAGCACGTTTGCATCCCATCTAAATATCAAGCATTAATTTAAAGTGTTAAATGCCCACAGCCTACACACTCTTCAAACTGAAGAGGGAGAAACAGCTGAGATGAGCTGAATAACAACCCAGATGTTACCTTGGTCTCTGCTTCCTGCAAAGTGAGCCCACAGGGAATGCTGTCCCATCCCAAATGTCAAACCTCAGGTAAGATGAACCCAAACCCCCTCCCAACAGCCACTACTGCCACCCACAGCTCCCCAGGAGTCAAACATCGAGGCTCTTTGTCATTCTGTATTATTTAAAAATTCAGCTGTTGATTCTAGCAGTCTGTCACATCACAGCATATTGCTCTTCTCCCTTTAAAACAGATAGTGTGGGGTGTGTAAAATAACAGACACCCCCTCTTCTCCTCTATTCAAGCTTTAACTCCACAGAAGAAATACTTGTTCCCCAAGCCTCTGCATGCTGCTCCTCCATGCAAGGTACAGGCTAACACACTGACCCTGAACGAGTTCCTTGTAGCACAAGTTCAGCAGCAGCACCAAACCACATGGCAGCTCTTCTAATTGCTTTCTACTAATTTACCTTATACATTAATCTAACATTATACATCAATCAATAGGTGAGAAGATTTCACTGCTCACTGGTTTTGAGGAACCAATTAAAGGAGTGATAAAGAAGATTAATTTATTCCAGGATCTGCTAGGAGGTTAAATGCTTGCAGGAGGAAAGGAATTATTGACTTAGATTCAGCAGAGGAAGAATTCCCATTCATATATGTGTACCCATATATAGAATAAGATGTAGGAATATGTGCACCACACAGCTTTGGCACGTGCTGTCGAGTGGGTTTGTTGGGCACAGACTGGAGATGAAGGATGGAGAGAAGCAGTGGATCTTCCTTCTCTTGCAGACCTCTGCACTGCTGAAAAAGCACCACTGTGATTCTCTGAATGCAGAGACTTAGAAGCCCTGAATTGTTAAAAGGTGATTAAAAACCCCACCAATGAGCCTCTGTGAGCTGTGCTGCCACCAATCCCACGGGCTGAGCAGGGGGGCAGGGAGGGGACCGGACAGAGAGCCCCTGGGTGGGTGGGTGGGTGGCAGCAGACAGGCAGCACAGCAGCACACAGGACACAGCCCCAGCGTGACCAAGCAGCAGATCCCCACCCAGCAGCTGCTCAGGTGCTGTTACCACCTCCAGCTGTCCAGTGTGCTGGGACAAAGATGTGCCCAAACAGCATCTGCATCGCTTCTGCTCACGATGCCAACCTCCAGGACTCACTTCTGCATCTACCAAGCCATGGTGGGCTTGCCCCTTCATTCATCTACCTAAAAAAAGACCAGTTTTCCATTGGGATTTAACTGCAGCCTCTCAAAGCCCTGACACACACGTGGGACCGGTGCCACTCGTCACTGGGAGTTTGACCACACAGTGCAAGGACAGACATGTCCAGCAGGGCAAAGAGTGTTCACACACAAAGGCTGGGGGCCACGATGGGCAGTGCCTCACCTGAGGCTGTGTGTCCTGTGTGCCCATGGCTGTGGGCAGCCATGGGCACACAGGGACACAGCCTGGCAGAGAGGGACACAGCCTGGCAGAGAGGGACACAGCCTGGCAGAGAGGGACACAGCCTGGCAGAGAGGGACACAGCCTGGCAGAGAGGGACACAGCCTGGCAGAGAGGGACACAGCCTGGCAGAGAGGGACACAGCCTGGCAGAGAGGGACACAGCCTGGCAGAGAGGGACACAGCCTGGCACACAAGGACACAGAGCCTGGCACACAGGGACACAGGACACACAGCCACAGGCACACAGGGCACACAGGGACACAGCCTGTGCTTAGTGGACTGCTTTAGAGCCCTACATTGGGACAAGGAGCAATAGATATTGCACAGCACAGCACAGCACATGCATTGTCTGCAGCCAGTCATGCTGCTCTCTCTGCTGCACAATATTCATTTGAATGTTACCCTGAAAGGAGGGAGCGCTGCAGGTCAGCCCAGGAAAGAGGCAGTGCTGCTGTACAAACCAGCCCTCCTTTCTTGGAAAACTCATGTCAATCCAGTGCAACTCCTGTCCACCCGGCCCCTACACACCAT
>VZRH01001377.1:2571963-2592317 GCA_013397555.1 Urocynchramus pylzowi | reverse complement strand
TGCCAGGCTGTGTCCCTGTGTCCCTGTGTGCCAGGCTGTGTCCCTCTGTGCCAGGCTGTGTCCCTGTGTCCCTGTGTGCCAGGCTGTGTCCCTGTGTGCCAGGCTGTGTCCCTGTGTGCCCATGGCTGTGTGTCCCTGTGTGCCAGGCTGTGTCCCTGTGTGCCCATGGCTGTGTGTCCCTGTGTGCCAGGCTGTGTCCCTGTGTGCCAGGCTGTGTGTCCTTGTGTGCCAGGCTGTGTCCCTGTGTGCCCATGGCTGCCCACAGCCATGGGCACACAGGGACACAGCCTGTGCTTAGTGGACTGCTTTAGAGCCCTACATTGGGACAAGGAGCAATAGATATTGCACAGCACAGCACAGCACATGCATTGTCTGCAGCCAGTCATGCTGCTCTCTCTGCTGCACAATATTCATTTGAATGTTACCCTGAAAGGAGGGAGCGCTGCAGGTCAGCCCAGGAAAGAGGCAGTGCTGCTGTACAACCCAGCCCTCCTTTCTTGGAAAACTCATGTCAATCCAGTGCAACTCCTGTCAACCAGGCCCTTACAGAGCATGCTTTGAGGAACCCCATTAAGCCTCTACCTGTTCACCATCGCTGCTGTTTTGTCTTGCAGTGCCACAGGTGCCTTTTGGGCTCTGCTCCACACCCAGCACAGCATCTCCCTTCCCACCAGCAACAGCTCCCCAGGGAAAAGAGGGACAGAGTCAGGTCACCCTCCTCTTCCTGACCAAGCACAGGTTGTTGACAGCAACACAAATGCCCAAATTGAGCCTGGATACCTGGGGGCCTTAGCCTGTGCCTCGGTATCTGACTATTGATTCACCCAGCACTGGGCAGCACCATAAGGAAAGTTGTATTATGGGACCAAGGATGCTTCTCTGAGCCAAAGAGCCTGTCCTCAACACAGCACTGCAGTCTGTTGGGTCTTCATCTTCATCTCTTTGCACAACATCCTTCATCTCTTTGCACATCAAGTCAAAATCTGTGAAATGCCACAACAATCCCTTTCTCTCAACCTTCATCTGACTCTTCTTCAAGGCTGAGTCTCCCCTTACAGTATCTTCAGTGCTTGGAACTGAGTCTCATACTACCTGGCCCCTGTTTTAAAGCCTCAAAATGACAAAAGAGAAAAAAACCACCAACACCTAAAAAAGCAATTATTTTAATTACTCATTCTGGGTGCAAAAAGACCCTCAGTTGTTTGAAGCCCCTGATTCAAAGGAATGGCTGTTTAGGCAGCTGACCAGCCCAACACACACTGCTGCCATGCCCTCTGCAGCACCCAGAGGTGCTTCTCTATCCCAAATTACAGGAAATTAACATTTTCAAAAGCGTTTGAGTGTTCTTAGGCAGGAAGCATTACAGGAGGCAGCAGAATCAGTATTATTTATATAGATCCCATATTACAAACTAGAACTCCACACTGTCACTGTAATAAAGCATTACCCAGGAGGCCACTGAAAAACCTGAATAAAATCCTGTAATACAGGATGAAATAAGAACAAAAATGAAGCAGTCTTTCAGATGCCTTGATGTTATCCCTTTAAACGGAGCTGCCTTGGCATATGCTGTGCATCACAGGGGACTGGCACGTCAGCACAGCACTCCATGACAGCCACAGGGCTCAAAAATCCACCTCTGCCTTCCCACCTGTATTTTCAGGTTTAATTCTTCCTGTTTTGTTTTTCTACTGATGTGAATATGTCTCTTCTGTTGGGGGATTTGGCAGTAAGAAATCCCAGGGGATAGCCCTGGCAGGTACTGCCTGATTTGAAGGCAATACTGAACAATCTTCATGTAGAAGATCCCTAACAGAGACAGATTGAGGCAAACTCCTCCTGAAAAATCAGGCTACTGCTCTGCAGAACCCCACAAGTTATGATGTGCCCTCCCTTTTCAAGCAACCAGCTACAGATATGACAGCAGCAGCACGTGCTGCAGAAACAAAGCCAAGTATTGCCTGGCTCTGGAGCCTGCCCAAAGGATGAGCTACCTGTGCACTAGCCAGGGTTTGCTCTGTGGCTCCACTGCACCAGAGCTGCTGACTTGGGCATGGCTGCAGGCTTGGCTGGGGGTGGGTTTACACCCATGGACCAGGTGGCTCTTTATTTTTAGGCACAGGCTTCTCAAATGTGGTGCCAGGAGGCGGAGACCCCTTCCCTCAGCTTCAAGTGAGCCTTGCAGCACCTCTGCAACAGGTAAGGCACACCCAGGGGACAGGGAAAGCCAATATTACTGGTGCTCTTGCTGAGGGAGCTGCAGAGAGAAGCTTGTTAGTGTCGATACAGAAACCCAAAACCAGGACACTCTGCCCCTCCTATTTGTAGAAGCAATAATTCTCTGGAGGTGCTTAAAGAATACAGAACAAACCACGCACAAAGTAACCTCATTTCAGATCTGGATCCATTCCAGGACAGTTGTGGACAATTATCAGTCCCAATCATCTGGTGATTTGCAGCAGAACTTTCAGTCAGCGTCTCCATCCCGCCTGTGTGAGACCCCAAGGAGCAGTGGGCTGGCACAGTGAAAGGCAGAGCTGGAGCTCTGCAGCACCCACACAGCCCCAGCCCGTGACTGCCCTGGCAGTGCCAGCCCAGGCTGAGCAGGGTGGCTGAGCAGGGTCTGCCAGCACTGCCCTCCTGCCTGTGGGGACACAGCCAGCTGGGACAGGGACAGGCTGGCCAAGCCAGCCACGTTAAACCCATCCAGAAGCACCCACCGAGCTGGGGCCAGCTAAAGCTGCTGATGTTGCTACATCAAGGTTCCTGTATTTTAACTCTCAGTGTGTTTCACAGCACTGCTGGGACCTGCACCTCTGGCCAGAACCCCTTATCTTATGACAAATTCTCATTAAACTGACTCCTAAACAAGCAGATTTGTATGACTGCCCAGCAAGAATGTGGAGACAAGGTGCCAAGGAGACCCCTGAGCAGTTCAAGCCAACTATTAATACATACAAAAAACATAGCAAGATCCATCTGAGGACTATGGATAAAGCTCATTATAAGCCAATACCTATAAATAAATGGGGTAGTGGGGAAAGATCAGCTAAAGATCAGCTAATCTGCATGTCATCAGCCATGGAAAATAAAATGTCAAGTAAGACAGGTGTTTGGGTTGCATTAGTACTTTGACAGACCTAAGCTTAAAGCAGACTTCCAGGTGCAGCTTTTCAGTCTAAAAGTATTTTATAAAAGAAAAAAGGCAGTCAAATTATTTTAAAATTAGTTAACCGATAGGTACTACACGATAAACAGACACGTAGCCAAATGGTTTCTGTCCTTGATCCAAGCCTATTCAGTCCATTGCTCAATTATGTGGGGAGCTCACAGAGCCATTGCTGATGCAGTGTGCAGGCACTACTGGGTGCCAGGAACAGCTTTAATGATGGGAACAGATCGGCAAAGCCGGGCAATATCCGTTTATTTGAGCAAAGTGCTCTCAATAGCTGCAAATGGCTCAGTGCCTGTCTGAGGACTGAGTACAGGGTCATGCTAATCATACAGATAACAGCAATTAAGGAAAGGAAATGAGGTTTGTACAGAACCAGCCGTACATGAGCTCCTCATGTGATGCTGTTACTGAGGGGAAAAGCAATCCAGGGCTACATAAAGAGGAGATTAACCAGCAAGCACAGGGAAAGGGTGTTATTTCAGCATCCAGTATCCAAGATACCACTGCTAAATGCTGTGAGCAGCTCTGGTGACCATATTGCAAGGATAGGCCTGGAAATATATGAAGGATTCAGACAAGACTCTGAAGTCATATTGGCTCTGGAAAAGTTGCCTCATAGTAAGAGGCTTTTGTGGCTCAGGCTATGCAGCTTTCCCAAGAAGCGGCAGGGATAATTCAGCCCCAGTCTGCAACTACCTCTGAGAGGAAGAAAATCTGACAGCATGTGACTCCTGGCCCAGCCAAAAAGGACACACTGCAGAAGCAGCAAATTCAGCAAACCTTTTAAAGCAGAACCCTGGGCTGTGATCAGCTCCGCTCCACTCCGAGATGAGTGAGTGACGTGTGGACAAAACGCCAGGCTGAACTCAGGAGCCCAAAGCAGAAGGTGCAGGTGGAGTTTGGATGTGCAAAGCAGCACCTCCAAGCTTCAACACACAAGTGAGAAGGGTGTGGGGGTCCTGCAGGTGACAAACCCCTCCCAGTTGTGCTTAATGGCCCTCCCCAGCTGCCCATCTCTGACCCATGTGTGACACATCCCTAAACAGTATCAAAAATGAGGTCAGTGGCAGTGGGAAAAACTCCAAGATGCTCCATGGAGTGGACCTGAGGAGCCAACAGCTCAAACTGCCTGCCAGGGCCATCTGCAGCACAGGACACTGAGATCTTTGGGGTTTATTCCTCATATTGATGCATGAACAACTTGAAGAAGATCTGGGGCTGTGTTACTGTACATTTCCACTGAGACCATTGCAGGATCCAATGAATTTTAAAAATGACAGATCATACCCAGGACAGTGCTCCCAGCTGCCTCAGCAGAGCTCCCCCCTCACAGCCTCCCCCCAGGTCCACAGAGTTTGCCCAATAAAGCCTTAGCAAAGTCACCAGGAGCAGGGCAACCCCCTCCCCACTGGGCACCTCACATCTGCAGAACTGCAGATTCTGATGCCAGCCTGAAGGCAGAAATACTCATTTCTGCTCACTGAAGAGTGCACTGGGGTCAGGTTATCATGCACAAGAGAAGCACAGGAGGGCTCATCAAGCCTTTATGCCCAATTATACATAAATGAAGCACCCTCTGCAGTCACATGTCTGTTGTGCTTTCCAAACCACCACAACCACTTCCACCCTAACCTGTGCATGGATTAACTGGGGGAACTCTGCACATTATCCAATTAAAAGGAGGGGGAAAAAACGTGACAAAGCTCCAGAGTGATTAGGCAACATTTAATGTGTCAGAACAGCAGATGTAATTCAAGTCTGGAATTTGTTAGAATGCTGCGACTAAAAAGAAATACAGGCTGGCATTATGAAAGAATATATTGTAATGAAATCTGCAGCATCAGATCTTTTCCAGGCAAAAACTACTTGTTACAATAAATGATCTAAAAAAAATCAGTATTCATATAAGAATCTGTGTGCATCCACAAAATAGGAGTTGCAAATACATTAGGCTTAAAACAATCTCAGAAAAAACTCATTTTCAGTTAAGTTCCCCCATATCCTGCCTTCTCAAATGACTGCAAAGAGCATCCATACAGTCTCAGAAATCCCATTATCTCCCTGTTCTCGTAATAAATTCAGCAGTGTTTCTTTGATAAATTACATTCCTTTCTATCATATTATTTTAGTAAAAAGTACACATCAGAGCTCTTAATTAAAGCCCACACCTATAAATTGGATTTTTTTTATATATATAATAGGAATATATACATGTGTAGAATACAAATATAGTACATGCACGTAGAGATGGGATCAGGATGTTCCATTACCAAAACAGCACTATCATTTCTACAGCTCTAAAAGAGCCTATTGTGATTTGTGATTTATGTGTTTGTGGGAGCTGTGCTTGTCACCCAGAGCTCCATGCCTCCTTCATTCCTCTGGTTAAAATAGATTAGTTTTTTTAGTTTGTCTATGTGATAAGCTATTCTGGAAGAGTTATTCTTATGTGGATGCCCTCAGTCTGAAATGAAATACTTTATCATTTTGATTTAGCTTTATCCATATGCTCAAAATTCCCCTATTCCACATGAGGAAACCAAAGAATAAACTGAGCAGCAAGTCTGCTTCCAGTCCAAATGTCCTAACATTGGTGTCAGGCTGGAAAAGCTCCTCAGTAACAAAGGGCCCTCACACTTTGGCTGTACATGTGCACCCTCCTGGGGGAGGGACTGCTCCAGCCAAGAGGAGAGAGGTGCAAGGGAAGAGAGAAGTCTGCACAAACACCATCAGATACAGATGTAAGACACACCATCACTGTTCTGTGTTCATCACATCTGTGAGGCAAATGCTGCACCTGCACCCTTCAGCTGAGCAGCAGCTGAGGTGTGTGTGGGAACACAGAGAATTCCTGTATCCAAGGGATTTGGATGCTCTCATCACAGACTTCCATCAAAAGCCCACAGTAGTTCCAGTGACTTTCCCAGGTGCATGAAAGGAGCCTGTGGCAGTCCAGGAAATTAACCCAAAAGTGGCCTAAGTCCAGTTTTGGAGCTGGCCTTTGCAATGCTCCCACTTAACACAAAATTGGCTTCTTTAGGAAAAGTGTCACTACAAGACTTTCATTTTATATGACTTTACCTTAAATTAGTTTATGCCAGACGTGTAGGAAACAAGAAATTAAGGAAAAGCTGTTGATGTGTGATTTCATGGTTTGCCTCAGAACCCTGGGTTCCTTCCCTGAAAATTCCCTCCCAATTTGTCAATCACCCATCCTTCCCGACCCTGACCCCTGTCCAGCACTGCCTGTCAATCCTGGAATTCCAGAAGGGCTTGGAGTGGTAAATTCAAAAGATACCCTCTACCCCCTCCCAGTGTCCTTTATCCTTGGAAACCTCCTCCCATGTACCTAGTTGATGGGCTCCCCATCCCTTCCCTCCCCCTCTCCCCCAGGTAAAAGGACGAGCAAGCCATGTGGTCAGTTCTGCTGGAGCTGTTGCTGGATTCAGAGGCCTGCGGGCCAGAACAAAAGCTCTGGATTGAAACCCTCCATCAGAACCGACTCCTTTCCTTCACCTCGCCTTAAAACTTCTCCCTCAGAGGGATCCCTGAGGAGCAGACCCTCCGGGAGGAAGCTCCATCCCGCCACCACCGGAGCCCCGGCATGCCCGGCCTTGTCTCTGCTTGCCCAGCTGCAGCATCCAGCCAGCCAAAGGTGTCTCTGGGGTGAAGCACCGCAGTTGCTGCTATTTGGTTCAGCAGCAAGGGCCAGACAAGCCAAGGCACGTCCCGTCTGCAATATTGGTAAATGCCAATAAAAAGCACAGCAAGGCCAGCCATGCAGTTTAGATTTATTTGGCAATAGGTGGTGGGAGGGGGATCCCTCAGCCTGCAAGTAGTGGGGCTGCAGTTCCCCCACTGAGCACATCCCCCAGGGGTGGGCTGGCACAGGCACCCCGGCACACTGTGCCTGCTGCATCCCCCTCCCCGTGCCAGGGCAAAGGCTTTGGCCCCACAAAGCTGCCTTGCCCTGCCAGCCAGGCGCAGAGTCACCCCTTCTCCATTAACAGGGGTTTGGCCAGGCTCGGTGCCAGGCTGGGGCAGCAGCAGCACGGGAAGCAGAGCAAAGCCAGGCTCCAGGACAGAGTGGCACAGGTGACAGGGCTCTGCACACGGGGTCCCGGGGCTGGATCCAGCTCCGGAGGCTGCCGGAGCCGCCCGCAGCCTCCCCTGCCCCAGGGGTCCCGGCCGTAGGTAGGTCAGGCTGCAGCCCTAAAGCATCCCCGCGGGAAACAAGCAGCCCATTCACCTCTCTTTCCCCAGCCGAAAAACCCAGCCAGGAGCTTTACAGCCTCTTTATTTAAAAGATAAAATAGAAATAAACTTTAGAATGACGTTAGCTAAAACTTTCTAAAATAAAACTTCCATTAAAGGGGAGGCTGAAAGCAGATCTTTCTGAAGCTGCCGCATCCTCCACAGCGCTCGCACTTGGCGCACCCCGAACCCCCGCCCCCGGAGGAGCCGCTGCTCCCACGGCTCCAGCCTCGCCTTCCCTGCTCCAGTTAGAATAAAAGGGAAGGAACCCTGCCTGCAAACACAGGCTTGCCCCGAGCCCAGGCTCCCAACGATCAAGTCGCTCTGTCAGGTTAATTAGCACATAAATTAAGAAATGCTTTGCTCGCAGTAGTACCAGGCACAGCCAGTGCCCTCCTTGACATGGCACAGAAGGAAAGCTGTGGGCATGGAAATGAATGAAGCACCAGGGAGCCAGGACACAAATTTTTGTCATATCTATGGCCCGTGGTGCAGAGTCACTCAATAACCAAAGCAAATTAAAAAATCACCCTGTTTCTATCATATTAGCTATTTCTTCCTTGATTACGTTTCAAGTTTTCTGCTTTAAAAGTTAGGACATATTTTCCAAATATTTCCAAAATGGGCATCTAAACTCTACTTCAACCACACTCTTTCTGGAGCCAGACCATAGCTTGGAACCATCCTGAAGCTCCACCACTAGGTCAACCCCTCCATCTCAACCCCTGCCACCACACCAGAAAAAATTGGTACATCTACAACCACCTTCCATCCCACATTGCCCCCCTCACACCCAGGCAAGATCTTTGGACAATGACTATATCTTATAAATACTTTTTTTTTTTAATGATTTATATTATTTTTATGAAGAACCATGAATTCTATACATCACTCAAAAGAAACCTAGAAAGAAAGGAGGTCAAAATGTCAGTGTTCACAATAGTGAGCAATTCCACTCAACTGCCCAAAATTTTCTTGAGGTTCCTTCTTACCTGAGGATGGCACAGTCACAGAAAAGACTTGAAGAAACTTATTCTTCTGAATGGAGAGAAAGGAATAAAAAAACCTTACCAGTAATACTGAGCCAGCCTGCCAAAAGAAAATGGAAGACAAAAAAATATGATTAATGATGCCTTAATCTTTTAATGCAATAATTTCTGCCTTCAAGGGACTTCTGGTAAATAGCACAAAAAGTCTCACCAGGAAATTCCCAGACACATTAATCTTGCTGCTGGGCCCTGGCAGGTTCTCTGTGCAGTCAGAGGCTCCTCAGTGCACTGAGGGTGTTGCTGGGCCAGCAGACAGACATGAAAACCTATTTCAGCTCTAAAAGCAGCACAGGTTCAAAGTCTGCTCCTTGCACCACGGGGAACTCCATGTGGAGCTCTGCCACCCCCTTACACACTGTCAGAGTCCTGAAATTCCTGTTGGCCCCATGTCAGCAGCTCCTCCAGGGAGCCTGAGGTTATTTCTGGTGCTCCAACATGGCATGCTCAGTCCACCTCTGACTCACTACCCCTGTTTGCTCCCTGTCAGGACAGCACAGTTCCCTCAAGTGACTCACATCCTGCATGACCAAGCCTGTGGTCTGTCCTGTGGTCCATCCAGTCACACCTCACAGCCACCATGACGAGTGACAACCCACCAGGAGTGTTTCCATCACTCTCCTGCCTTCATCTCTGTGGGACAAGTAGGCCTGGGGGTAGCAGACACAGCAGAATTTAAAGCTGTCCAAAGCAGGGTCAAGCAGCTCTGAAGAAAGAGTGGGTTCACATGAACACACCAGGAATTGTGCTTTTCAGAGCACCTGTTAATTTTAGGAGAAGCATTGAGTGATGCAGCTGAGGGTTGGAGCTGCAAGTCAAAATGTCACACAAAATGCTTTGTGGAAGGACCCTGGCCAGGCAAGGGAAGGACAGGGATGGAGAGAAGATAGGTACATGCATGTAGATAGGTAGGTTTTCTTTTGACACATCTTTGGTCAATAGACACCAGAAGATTGTGTAACTTAATTCACTTAAATCTCCTAATTTGCACACATTTCATCCTCTTCTGCCTTGCTTCAGATAGCTGGCCTTGAGGGCATGCATTTGAAGGACTGGGCAGCAGCTTTACAAAACCATTTCCTAGAGATCCTCAGCCCCAAACAGGCAACAACAATCAGGTGACCACTAAACAACAAAGGAGGCATACCAGGGTCTGGCAAACTGAACTCATGCACATTGCAAGAATCAGCTGTACAAGAGCTGCCCAGCAAGATGGGCAGAGATTAAAGGGAAGGACTTTAGGAAGTGCTTCCAGGCACGCTGGTAATCATCCAAACACGAGTAACAGCAGGGACAGGAAGCAGTGGGAGCTGGTACAGGAGCTCGTGAGCTGTGCTCATACCATCACCCCAGACAGCACACATGGGCTCCCAGGGCAGAACCACACCCTGGTGACAACGGGCACTGGACTGGCAAACCCTGCTCTGAGAGCTGCCACCCAGCAAAGAGCTGCTCCTGGAAAACATCTAGGAATGTGTGCTGGGGATTTGTACTGGCACAAGACCATGGCCAAGTGCCCCAGCATGGGAAAGGAGGGTCCCTGCAGCAGCTTGGGATGCTCTCCAAGCATCCCATTTAAGCCAATAAACTCCACAAATTTACAATAAGCTATATAGGGAGTTGCAAACACATCTTGCATATGTGCCCTGGGCATCCCCAGATATCTGCAAAGATTGAGGAACTTGACTGTCTCACATTCTGAAATCCATACCATAAACTCAGCCCATTGGACAAATGGCACCAGTGGCATTCTGCTTCTGTTGGGGATGCTGCCATTTCAATGCAGTTTAAAAATGCATGTTGCTGTTCCCACCTCCTCCATCTCTCTTCATACTTCCTCACTGCACTTCCCCCAGTCATTTCAGCACATCCCCATACATTCATTCATCATCCTCCCCAAGCTGCCTTTATTGGATCCTGCTTTGTATTTGGTGCCCCCAGACATTTTTCTTCATGCCCAAGAAGATCCAGAAAAATAAACCTATTGAAGAACATAAAATTGCCTTTAAAAGTAAAATGGTATTACCTTGAGACAGCTCAGCAGTATGTCAGTATATAACTGATGAGCATATTTATTTTCTAACCCCTTTGCTTTATTTGCAAGCCTTTGAAGGCCAGGCTGTGTGACCTGAGGGACAGTAAGGGTGAACAAGCTCAGATGGACCAAATATCCAGTACCAGAAAGACTCAGAAGTACCTTCAAGGACAAGAGATATGCAGGTGAGAGGTAGAAGTGGTTAAGGAGAATACTCAGCACGTATTATCAGGTGAACGTTAAGGCACAAGAACCTGCTCCAGAAGAAGACTGTTCTAAGTTCCCAGAGGTCATAAACTCTAAAGGGTTCTATGGATGTAATTTCTCTCCCCTCTCTCTCCTCCCTTTCTCCTTTCCTTTCCTTTCCTTTCCTTTCCTTTCCTTTCCTTTCCTTTCCTTTCCTTTCCTTTCCTTTCCTTTCCTTTCCTTTCCTTTCCTTTCCTTTCCTGCCCATTCACGGAACCAGATTTTGACAAAACTGGAACCAGAGTTGCAGGCTGCCGGCTGTGGCTGCCGAGACCTCCCCTCCGTGCTCGTTTGCACAAGGCTTTAGCAGACTGCAGAGTGCCATCTAGACGGAGCAAGGAGGATGTGCTGCCAGCCAGCCAGCTGCAGGCAATAAATCCTTCAGCGGTGCATCACAGAATGCCTACAAGATGCTTTGCAGAACAGCTCTTTGCACACTGCAGATGTTTTGTGGCAATTTTTTTAAAGTACTAAAATCCTCCGGTGGCTGAATGAGCAATGGTCTCAAATGGCTTGTGGGATGAGATGAGAGCCCTTCTAGTTTAGCATTTGAATATTTATGCATTCTCATAGAGAAACATTTTAGCTCCTTATTTTTTCCAGATTATTTAAGGTTCAGATGACCACTGAATCAGGAGTTTTTAATGCTGGGCTTCCAGACAGAGCCTCATTAAAGGACACATGGACTGGGACATATAGAATGGGACGCTGAATGCAAATTCATTAATTTATTTACCAAAAATATGTGTGCAAATATTTGCCTATGGAAAGGCATTGGAAGGCGTAGACTCCATGAGCTGTGGATTTTTAGCAGGGTAGAAATCTTGCCTGTATCATAAGTGGAAAAATATTAATCTGAGATGACCATAGAGATGTGGTGGGCAGCAGCTGCTGCCAGGCCTGCTCCAAGGGACAGTGGTCCCACAAACCTGCAGTAAGAAACCCAACCACATCTACACACAATTTCTGCTCTCCTGTCTCAAGAAAACAGCATTCTCATTTCTGTAATAGTATGAAAAGTGCATGAAAGTGTCTCCTAAGCTCATACATTTCCTTTATATCCAGCAGTGCACAATCACTGCCAATCCCAACCATGCCACAGAACACCAGCAGCTCCATAGCCCTTCACAAACAATGCTGAAATGCAGAGACCTCCTAAACGTGCTTGTGCAAGACTGAAATGTGCCTTTGCTGCCCAGGACAACCCTTCTAGTTTAGATGAGCCTGAGCATAAGCCAGTGCCTGTGAAGGGCATCAAGGAAGATGAAGTCCCCACTGACCTGCTTGCTAGGAAAGCAGGTCCTGCTGCCCCATCCCCTTTGATAAGTCCAGCATGGAAATCACTCCACTGCACCTTGCTGCCTGCCCTTGCCCAAGCTCACAGGATAACATCAGGAAAAACTCAGCAGAAGGCTGTGCTGGGGACATAGCAAGCAGAATAAATGTGTTCACCTTTCTCCTGTCAAAACCCAACCTGACAAATTCACTGTTTAAACTAAGCACTGAAACAGACCTGTGAAATTGTTTGGGTTAGAGGGAACCTGAAAGATCATCTTGTTTCAGCCCCCTGCTATGGGCAGGGACACCTTCCAGCATCCCAGGTTGCACCAAGCTCCTTCCAGCCTGGCCTGGGACACTTCCAGAGATCCAGGGGCAGCCACAGCTTCTCTGGGCACCCTGTGCCAGGCCTCCCCACCCTCACAGCAACAGCAGGCAAGGAATGCCTCGTAGCAAGAGTCCATATTTAAGTCCATATTTAAGAGACAGCAGCACAAAGCTGCCCTCGGAAGCATGATCATTTCTTTGGGAGTTATAAAACCAGGCACTAGCCCAGCAATGTAATAAATAATAGAACCTGGTGAATAATGCAAATAAAACATTTTCTCTTCCTATTTTTCATGTTTCTAAATATATTTCCTTCCTTTGCTGTCAGGCCTATTATGCTTTGCCTTTCACAAACCTTCATGCAGAGCAGAAAAAAATTGCAAAGGACTTGGGAGAGAAGCAAAGGGGCTGCTTTCACCCTTGCCATGTTCCTCTTTCCTCTGCCTTGTTCCCCCTTTCTCTGGCACACTTTGTCAGGACCAGGAAGCTGGGGGCTGGATTTAGATTCAGCAGGAAGCTCTTCCAACCTGTAATTATGCTGACAGCTCCATGAAAGCTTTACTTTGGGTCCAATTAAGACTTATTAGATTTGAAAACAAACAGAACTTGGTTCTTTTCAGTATGATAGACCCTTTACATGTGCAAAACAAAAAGGTGAAAACCAAAAAAGGAGGGAAATGCAAGGAGGAGAAAGAAACAAGAAAAGAACAGGTCTATGTCCAGCATTTTGAGTCAGGGCATGGAGCCCTTCTTGAGCATCACCATTGGAGATGGTGGGATGGTGGCCAGAGGGACAGAGCCTGACTCAGAGCTCCTCACCCACTGATAAGGGGCCATATGCACATTGCTCCCCAGTATCCTGGGGTTAATGCTGTGAGGCAGGAGGGAAATTCAGCCTTTCAGAGTGTCTGATGGCTGAGAGATGGGGCAGGAGGGGAGGCAGCACTCACAGGATCTTGGGGTGAAGGGCGGCACTTCCACAGCTGCAGGAGAGAATGCACAACCTGAGCTTGCCTGGGTCAGCATGAATGTCACCTTAGTTTGTGTACTGAATACCTGATGTCAGTGCAGAAAAAGAACACTAATGCAGAGTGTTTCAAAAAGACACTCACAGGAGCTGCACCGGATGCCAGCTGATGAAGTTCAAAGGAAAGGGGCAGGTTCCCACCTGGTGCAAGTGGATTTCCCTGTCCCCAGAGAGACATAGACAATAAATGCAGTTCATTCACTCTTTTCATAGACTTTTCTCACATTAAGAGCAGAAGATGATGAGAGTGTGTGTGCTGAGCTGCAGTAAAAAGCCGTCCTTCGGCAGCGTCTGGGAGCTGAGCCCAACACAGCTGCTGGAGTGCCAGTGCCCTCTCCTGTTCAGTGTGCACCAGCTCGTTCCTCAGCGTGTCTGCACGCCTTCAGAGGCTGGGGAAACATTCCCAGCCTGACATCCTGCTAACAGCCCATTAAAAATGGTGTTTATAAGGTTAAGGGAAATGTGAAAATGCTGCAGAACTTCTGTGGATGCTGTGACCTCTTTGCTGCAGTCCAGAAGAGTTATCTCTTGCATCGGGCCATTTAGGAAGAAATAATCCTCAGACTAACCCATGTCATGATGTGCAGCAGGTTTGCATCTTCTTTGCAGAGCACATCTTCAATGACATCCACTTTTACTCTGTGTGGTTGTAACTTGAACTCCAGCCACTGCCAAATGTATTCACAAAGTCACAGAGGAGGAAAGCAAAGCCAAAGGGAGTCATCAGGGACTGACATTGGGATTTATCCTCCCACACTACCTGGACAGTTTTCCAGACCTTTTACACTGTCACGAAATTACAACAGCACAGATTTATCCTCATTTTACCACAGTATTAAAAGCAGTGGTGCTGCTACAAAGTGTTTTCCAAGCAGTTCTCTTCTCAGCCCAAGGATTTCTGAAGGGCAGCTGTGATGAAGTTTTCTGGTCTGATATTATTAAGCATCCTAAAGCAACTGAAGGAATTAAAAGGATGAGTAGCAAATCTTTTCACTATTGGGAAGTGGGAATATTCCCAGGGACACTGTCCCCAGATGCCTTTAGAATTGTTATTGATGTGCCAACAGAGGGAACATGTTTTCCTCCTTCTGAATCACCACTGCCTGAAGCCATGCTGTAATGTGGGAATTCCAGCACCAGGCTACACAATGAATGAAGGTCTCCAGCTCCCATCCTTGAGAGAACTCACACTTAATGACACATGACAACCCTTAATGGCTTAAAACTAAGACAAAAATTACCCAAGGCTCCTCAAAACAAGCTCAGCTGAGCAAGGTTTCTGGCAAGGGCACTGCAAACTGAGAGGTGAAGGCCCCCCATTCAAACAGGATTTCCTAGTTCCTGACCTGTCCTTGTAACCCCAGCAATGACCTTTCCTCCTGCCTCCCCTCAATGCCACAGGGCTGACACAACCTCATATCCCCAGGGGCCAGGGCCACCCAACAGCTCAGGAAGGAGAGGGGTGGCACACAAACTGCTGAGACCACCTCAGCCCTAACCAGGCTGCCAGAGACAAGCCTGATCAGCTGATGCAGAGCAAAAAACACCCAAGTTAAGCAGAGCAGGAACATGTTTAGCACATCTCAGCTTTAGGAATCTTAACTAGCACCCTTGAGCAGGAAGGAGGAGCTCGGTGAGACTCTGCTGGGCAGAGCACTGGCTTTGGTGGCACTGCTGTCACCAGCACCAAGAGATATTGCCCTACAGGGAGCCAGGGTGGACAGTACCTCCTGGCAAAGTCAGGCTCTCCTCCTGAGGATGCTGGGCCATCTGAAAGCTAAATTGCTCTATCTGGAGCAATACCAGTTTGCCCAACTGAAAAGCAGGGCTCAGGTGAGCTGGCAGAAACAGCTCACCCTGTAAAGTGGCTCTCATGCCCCTCTCACTGCCTCAGGTATTCTCACCAGCACCAACCAGCAATGGATGACAAGAGCAGGGTCTCTGTGATCATAGATGGGCAAACTGACATTATGTGTCATTTTTTATCTTTCCTCTATGTTTTTCTCCATGTAAAATTAATAAGATCAGACAAAATTTCATACTAAAATATTGCCTAGGATGTTGGTGGCACTATATTTATACAGCATCTCTCACCTTAAAAGATGTATTAACCTGTACAGTAGTTTAAATTAATTCTGCTTTGTGTTCTGGCAGCCAGAAACAACAAATACAGCTGCTCTGCTATCAGCTGCCAGGTCTCCTGCCACTACCCTTCTATAAACCTATTTGCTGGCAGCTCCTGCTGGAAGCAGAGACCTGGTGTGGTGCTCACAGGGGTCACAGAAGAGCAAGGCCACACTGCAGCCACTGGGTGTTAGCAGGGGGACACCACAGAGCCCTGCTCCAGCCAAAGAGCAAAGCTCAGAGCACCTGTGCAAGGGCCTCAGTGGTCACACCCAGGGGGTACCCACAGCTCCTCACATGCAGATTTGGACATCTCTAACTTTTTGGTTTTTTTCTGCAGCTTAGATCTATGAAAGAAAACTAATCTGTCCCAGTTTGGATGCTCACACAAAACCCATCAGTATACCAGGGTTTTTCCAAGGATGATTTTGGGTTTTGTCTGTTCTTTACATAACATATGCTGACACTGTAATAATTAGGACCAGATCTGGAACTTGCTGAAAGCCAGCTGGGAAATGGGGATGTATCCAAGAACAAGTTTTGGAACTCTTACAAAACAAGGGAGATGTTGCACGAAAGTAAACTGAAGTTCAGAAGACACTAAAGGTGTTTCCACACCACAAACTGTATTGGCTGGAGTCTAAAATGAGTTATATGCAATGGCTTGTGGCTGTTACTCCAAACTCCCAGTTTACAGGATCCCTACCAGACAACTTTGAGGAAAAGCCCATCAAGGCAATTCCACACTCACCACCTGTGGATGCCAGACAGACATGCAAACAGGAAGCACTGCCCCACATTTCTGAGCAAATCAGTCCCACAGTAAAATCTGAAAGGAAAGCCATACATCCAGGAGCCTACCTTTGCTGAAATGTACCTTCATCAGGCCAACAATGGCCAGTTTCAGGCCAATTTCATCAGTGAAATCATCTCCTTCATGTCAAACCATCAAATTTGGGGTCTTCTGCCCTGAAGCAGCAGCAGCTGAGCTGGAGCTTCCCAGAGCTGGTTCATGTGCTGCAGGTGTGGCTATCCCCTCCTGTGCAGGGCACCAGCCACGCTACCCCTGGGGAGGATGGGGCCATCCTCCAGGAGGTGACACACACCATGACACTCCAGGTGGGCACATCCTCTGAGCTGAGGCTCCTGCTGTGGCTCCACGTCAGACAGTGCAGGTCCAGCACAGGCTCTGTGGCAAATCCACCCCACAACTCTGCTCCAAGCTCTGCATGCCTGCTAAGGGAAGCTGCTGCAGGTTTCCTTTCTGTAGGACACAAACATTAATTAATCAATGACTTTAAAGACATTTATGGCACTAGAGGTCTCTCCTGAAATTCCTAGTTATTGCTGATGCCTGTACCTTGCAAGCTGCTTTTCTCTCTGCTGATATTCAGTCTTGCTGAGGTACAGTGTCACCACTGCAGGGACACCACCATCCCTCACAGTCCCCATCCAGAAAGCCTCCTCAGTGAAGCACCCACTTCTCTTGTTTTATGGCCCAAAAGCATCACTTCAAGGTATGATATAAATCTATAAATAAAGATACAATGTATAATATTTGTGATAACCAAATTGCTTTCATAACAAATTGCTAGCAGCCTCTGAAATCTCTGAACACCCAAAAGTAGAAAGCATTTAACTGCACTGTGCATCACTGAAGGAGTTCAGTCCATCTGTAATACTTAAACTGAGCAGCTACCTCCAATAGCTGCATCCATATTAACAAATAAGAAAAAAGTCAAGTCCCAAGCACACTGAAATCAATACAGCCTTAAATGTACTCATTTGAGATGAATCTAAAGCCCTCACACATTAAAAAGTGCCAGCTCAACATTTTTCTAGGAACTGAATCACCTTCCCACCAGCCCCACAGGACTCCAAAGAGTGTTTCCAAGAAGCCTTAAAAAATGGGGGGAAACTCAGGGTGGCAATGAGTAATTTCTGCCATGTACTTCCAAAGGTAAGGGAAAAACAGGGGCTACCCAAAAGAAAATTCAGGGAACTACCCACTGAAGGGCTCCTTGGTGTGCAGCCTTCTGCTTTCTTTCAAAGGGAAGAATATTTTCTTTCAACCTCACATAATTTTGAGACATGAAAAAAATAAAAAAAGAAACCAAAACAGTGCAGCAAGTCAGTTAAGTAAATACTGGCATTAACTAATATTTATTGAAGGTAAGTAAATAGTGAGTCCCAAAGCCTTGGTGTAAAACCAAGTAGCTCTAAATCTGCCCCACTGCAAGCCACAGACATGTTCACCCCAGTATTATTTTGCATGTTTTAAGTCATGTCTCCACTCCTGAGCACACTCTAAGGTTTGATCAATCCTACACTTACATCAAAAGAGCAAAATGTTGTAGTAGCTGTGTAAAGAATTGATTTGTAAGAAATGGAGGAGGGTAAGTTACCTGCATGAGCTAGTAACTTTATAAGTCTTTCCAAAAGAACATGGCAAAGCATTTGAAACTACAGATCTTCTAAAATCTGATCCAGACTTCATTCTACAGCCACAACATATGAAAAATATGTCAGAATCTGTGCTCTAAGTTGCTGAAATTCATCACAATCAATAGGGAACCTGGAACAAAACACAGCTCCCATTGAGATGAAAACACCAAATTTCCTGCTGGCCCTTTGGTGGGCTTTGTCTCCCAACTGTACACTATGGACTATACAGATAATTTCAGCACAGACTTATTTAAAACAATGAAAAAATTAGAGGATGTGTGGAAAGGAAAGAATGGCAGAAAAGGTGAGGTATTTCTGAGTGAAAGCAGAGTGAGGAGGTACCACAGGGGGGCACAAGGGGGAAACGATTTGCCAGAATAAGATGCAGATCCACAGCTTTGGTTCTACTTATAGAAATGGTTAAAAATAAAAAAACAGTTTAAAAAATGTACTTGCTTGTTTGTGGCAGCCGTGTCTCCTGTTCTGAAGTCCATGTGCATCTCAAGGGCCATTCCTTCAATCAGGAGGGTCACAATAATACAGCAGAGCTATTGATCTGCATTACTCAGTGCCTGCTTCATCCATACCAAGGGTGGCAAACAGCCCTGGCAGCCCCTCACCTGCCTCCAGGACAGATGGGAGGGATTTCACACCATATGTAAATTTATTTAACCAGGAATTTGAGCTCAGAGCTTTACCTCACCAAGGTAAGTTCAGGGAAAATCCATGTGGCATCAGCACACTCAGCCAGGCTCCAGTTTGCTGCAGAAAAGTGAGTCCCATTTCCTGGGCTTCACAAACATGGAGTCTGTGGAAATAGTCTGTAAAATGGGATTTCAGTTACACCTGAGCTGGAACTATTAAAAAAAAAATTCCTTTTGCTTTGAAATCCTTGATGCAGGGCCAGAGCCATTAGTGCAGATTCAAGCTCAGGAATTATTTTGGTTTGAACTGAACCTCCCTGTTCAGTTCCTCAGGCTGGGCAGGAGCTCAGCCTGGCTTTGGCTCACATTTTCTCCAAGTGTGTGTAAAAAACTTCTTGGGTTGGCAGACCACACCTGCTTGACACAAAAACAAAGGTGGCAGTATGGCCCAGGTGGAAGACAAGTTTGCTTCAGAGGGGCTTCAGCTCAGAGTCACCACGGCCATCTCTGACCCCTCCCACACACCCTGGCAGTCTGCACAGGGACCTTTAAACAACAACCAAGCCAACTGCCCAGCCAGGGGCACGAGCTGGCCTGGGCCCAGGGCTCCTCTCCAGTGCACTGTCACTGCACCTGCAGCACCTGCAACGCCAGGGAGCTCATGGCAACGCCAGGAACCGACCCCCCGTGTCCCCACACCTCACTGACACCTCAGAATACTGATCTTCTGCATTTGCACAGCTTTTTCCTTGGAAAAACACCTCGTAGTAAGGTGGCATGACCGTGTGTAACCCCAAATGTGGCTCAGCCCTGCAGCTGTGGTGGGCCCTGGCCTGGGGCACCCAGGAGGAGTAAACCAGGGCACCCTTCAGGAGCAAACTCTGCAGAGCAGGCTGTGGACACTGTGATAAGGCTGTGGGCACTGTGATGAGGCCATGGACACTGTGATAAGGCTGTGGGACAGTGTGATAAGGCCGTGGACAGTGCGATAAGGCCGTGGACAGTGCGATAAGGTCACGGCTGCCCGTGGCCAGCACCGAGGCTCTGCTGGCTCACACCCTAGATGGCAGCAGCACCCAAGGAATGGGCTGGGAAACCCAAATCTGCCCATGCCTGATGGGGTTTCACATTCACATAAATCCCATCTGAAGGCTTCCATCTAAAAAGAAACTCCTCTGGAAACCTGACAAAAGGAGCATGATGTGAACACAGCACGTTTCTGCAGCCTGGGAACCGAGGGGTCAGATCCCCTCACGGCAGCACGGCAAGGACAGAGCCAGCTCTGCCAGGCAGCCTGCAAAGATCACAGACACAGTCTGCTCTTTTCTGTCACCAACACACTTTTCTGGCACAGTAATGGCAACAAACCTGCTGTGAAGGGGTAACTGCTAGGGCTGAACCACTAGGGAGGGATGGCACCCTCAACATGGGGAAACCTTGGCCTATTTCTCTGTGTAATCCTTTTTAAGTCATACCCACACCTTACAATAAGGTACTCGTTTCAGTACTGGTGCACCTCTTCCCAGCTCCCTGCTGGTTTCTCACCACCCAGCCAAGAGGGCAGTCCCAGTGCAGGAGCACAGCCCTGGCACAGGGCACACAGGGGGACATGGCTGCGTGGGACAGCGCCGGGCAGCAGAAGCTGCAGGGCCATTCCTGCTGCATCCACCCAGGAGCAGTGGATGCACACCCTGTCAGGATTCTTCCAGGAGCACAGGGTAGCAGGCGATGCTGGGTGCCATTCCCACATTCC
>VZRH01001377.1:2549463-2566963 GCA_013397555.1 Urocynchramus pylzowi | reverse complement strand
CTAAGGAATTCACTTCAAAAGAAGAAAACTAGGTTTAAACAGCAATATAAAAATGGAAATGCCCAGAAAAGCAACAAACTAACCTGTGGACTGGGCAGCACTGGTCTGTTCTGTGAGCACAGATACACGGGGTTGCACGGGCAGGGCTGGACGGGGCCCTCTCAGAACTCCAGCAGAAACAGAACAAGGTTCTGAGCATACCTACTTTAAATGCAAACACTTCGTATCCTCTGCTTTCATGTTTTGTAAAAAACACACCAGGTCTCTAAAGTACCAAAAAAAAATTCCTGTGGCTTGAGTTTCAGAGCTGGAAAAGCATTGAGAATTTTTTTAAGATGTAATGTTGTTACACATTGACAACATCAAGAGGGACCCCAGGATCCCCCTTCATGCATAGCTTACTGTTCTATAGCACCCAGAGACAACTTCACCTTAAAATAAATCTGATAGAACAGTGAGATATTACAAAGCATGATTAAGAATGGTCTTATATGCTGTTTTAACCAGCTGATCGATGCATTTAGTACTGAATTTGAAGATTTTCTACAAGGCAGTGTCTGCCCAAAGGGCTCACAGCAGATTCCAAGGATATCTTGGTACCTTGTGCACTCCCCCCTCACACCCACTGTGGCCAGTGAACGGCCCTGGCATTCCACAGCCCCTGGTAAGTGCTGGCACAGCAGCACCCCCGGCCACAGTCACACAGGAAATGCTGCAATCTCACTGGTGGCCACGGAGGAACATCTCTTTTACAAAATCCCCCAGGGCCAGGTGATGCTTGTCTCCTGCACAGAACGGACGCTGGTTGGTTTATTCACAGCAGCCCGTGTGTGCTATCCTTTTGGGACAGTCTGGGAGGGGCCCAGTGGGAGCAGGGCAGCAGAAAGCCCCAGTCTTGGCTCAGGGCTCTGAGGGAATTCCCCAGGCTCCATCTCTCCCCAGGAGCCCCATGCTCAGCCAAGTTGTGCTCCCCCTGACCTTGCACACCCAGAGGCTCTGGACGAGCACCCACAGGGCCCTGTGGCCACCCCACACAACCACATCAGCCCCACCTGGTGCACAGAACCCCTCAGAACACACCAGGCGTGCATTCCTCAGCTCTGCCAAAGGATTACTTAGCTCTAGGCTAATAATTGAAAGATGCTGGGTTTTAGAAGCTATTTAAGAATCATTCTAAATTCCTGTTGGAACATTTCGGTGGCTAAGTAAGTGAAAAAATGTTAACATTAATTAAAAAGATACTTTTTAAACTTGAAAGCCCCTATGAAATAAAGCTTTCCTTCATAATGGAATTCTAAAACCTGCTGATAAAGCAAGTGGAAAATAGTTTGCAGATTTAGGGACACCCACATGAAGCACAAAATGCTGCTAATTAAAGCACCTGATTTCACTTAAGTCCAAAGAGTCTGTTGCAAAAGACTGGAAAGCTCTACTATTGATGTCAACACCACTTAACTTCCTAAACTATGCCACTTAAATCTCTTTAAGATGCTTCTTTTAAGTATTAGTGATGTTGAAGTCTGTAGAACATCTTGTACAAATGTAGTACACCCCAATTTTATGTACCATCATTAGTCCAAAGGAGACAAAACAAAACCCTATATATAAGCTACACCAACCAGCTACTACCAAAGTGCATTCAAGGAAAGTCCTGATCCACACAACCAAGGCAGCCTGTCAGCTCACACTAATCACATCTTGTCTTGGACAAGATTATTGGACTGTATTATTCAGAAACTTAAAAGAACTACGAAGCAGCCTGATTAGTTGTATTTTTTTTTATTAGGTTTATTATGACTTAGAGTTTCTATTACTCCAGCTGGGTAAACCACATTTGAAAGTAAGTTTAACTGCAGGACTTCAATTTCAACCAAAATCATTTTTGCATGACTTTATTGTAATATAGATTTAAATTGAACATTTAAAACTTACTTCATTAATAAGCAAGCCAAGCTCAGTAGCTTCAGTGCAGGATGTACTTTATGTAACTGCCGCACATTCAGGTTAGATTGGATGTACACGGAGAAGAGACCGGGCAACTGCACGAGTCAGAGGAGAAAGCAAAAGTAAGCACCATTTTTACCAAACTAAACAGTTCTCCAGTCAGTGTTCCTTACTGAGAATCAACTCACTTCTGGCTCCAGGAGCTACAGTTTGGATATAGCTGAAAGCTATTTCCAGAACATCGGTTTTCTACACTGGCACAAGAAATAGTCTTCAAAGCAACAGGTACTGGACTTCTTTTTATTTTTTTTTTCAGAGACAGCCTGTTTTCCTGTGTTTATCAGGTGAATACATGCATTTTTGATCACTCTGGCAGAGGTCAAAGAGTAAACAACAGTTAGGGCTAAATGAAAAACAATCAAAAGTTGCCAATTATTTAAGGTACAAGCAAAAAAAAAAAAAAACATTAATGCAACCAGTTTAATATCAGAGTCTGCTTTCTTTCAAAGAAAAATGGCACAAATTAAATAAGTCAGACAAATCTAGTTTTAGATGGTAATAGACTGAATTAATGCTTCAGAGCATTAACAAGATTTATTTCACTGCAAGAACAGGGAGAAGTAATTTGAACAGGCTCTGTATTTGGGCTAGACCAGCAGCACTGCTACAGTTCAGTCCCTGCGTGTAGGACTGACACCAGTACGATGTCACCTTTACTACATCAAGAATAAAGTGTGTTAGAAGTTGCAGAGCATAAGCATCTTACTTGTACAAGCCAGTTAAAAAATAAACAGAAGAGCTGAAGAATGGTTCTCACACCTGTCCTTTCTGTCCAGGACTCCACCTTTCTTTTAGAACAGAAAAATCCCTCTGCCAATAGTCTAATAAATACTAATGTATATTCAGATACCATCTTCAAAATCTTTGCTGAAAATGCAGTCTCCAAAAGAAACTAGCTTTATGCAGTATTAACAACTTACATAAACTAAACCTTATGAATTGTAGTTAATAGCAGTAACTGAAATCAATGTATACTGAGTCTTCAAGTGATGTGCAAGTTCAGCTGTGTAACACAGGTGGGGGTTGGAGCAGTTCTTAGCACTTTTCTTTGGACAGTTCTGACAGCT
Organism: Urocynchramus pylzowi; assembly: GCA_013397555.1. NCBI lineage: Eukaryota > Metazoa > Chordata > Aves > Passeriformes > Fringillidae > Urocynchramus > Urocynchramus pylzowi. The sequence goes on along the minus strand of VZRH01001377.1, from coordinate 2,563,892 downwards.
GTCCATGAACTACAGAGCCTCTCGCTACAGTACTGTGCAACTACTGACATCTTCAAGGGCTCTTGGGTGTAAAGAAATGTGATGGAAGCACCACAAGGCAAGGAAATCAGGCTCAAGTAGAGAGCCTTGAGTATCTCACACAGCACTGCTGTCTTGCCTTGACTACAGACATCGATGAGAGGGTAAAAAGGGCAAACCTACAGTGAAGTCTGCTTCAAACAGCAAAGATAGTACAAAAGAGATCTGACTCTACAAGCAAGTAAGCAAAAGTCTTGAAGAGCTGTGTATTAACATGGAGCTCAAGGAGCCTTAACTTCGCCAGAAATCACAATTTTAGTACTGGGAATCTAGCATAACTACATTTAATCCCAGGATCAGCCTATGCTTCCAGTTAAAGCATGCATACCACCTCTCTAAATACCCCTTTCCCAACGTGCAGGGTTGGAGCTCTTCATTTTCTTATTCTTCCTGTGTTATCCCTTTCCAAGGCAGAGATTTAGAGGCCCTAAAGCCAGAGCTCTCCACCAAAGACTTCCTCCCTCTACATATAAAAATAGTCAGGACACTCCGAGACTGACATCTGTCCTTCCCCATTCAGAAACAAGTTTGCAGCAGATCAGTCTTGATCTCTAGTTCAGTTTTAGACTATGCTTGAGTTACGGCAGCCAGAGTTCAATCCTATGAATGTAAGCTAAACACAAAAAGAAAGCCATTTATCCTTTTAATTCATGCTTACAGCATGTTTATCCAGAGTTTTATAATCAACTTCCAGTTTTAAATTATTTTCTTAGCACTTCACAGAACCTGCATGCCACTCCCTCCTGAAGGGGATGGCATCACAGAATCTTGTTTAAGTTAGTCCAAGTTTCCACATGTGACCAGAAGTCTTACTTGTTAGAACACACCCCTTTTCCAACTACTCCCCACATTCCCTCTCCTCCCACCCCTCCCCAGAAATGGGCAATTACTTCACAAGAAATGTAAAATAGGATATGGGTGTACACAAAACCTATCCTTCACTAATACTGAACAGAAAAGCCTATTTTCCAATTACAGGACATTTTTCTCTAAATTTAGGTCAGCACTGGTGCAGTCTGCACTGTGTATGATTACCACAAGGATAATACCAATAAGTACATATATTTTCTCAAACTGATTTAAAAGCCTATGAAGTTAATTGGGGAAAAGTTTAATATTGCTACTTCAGAGCACTAGAACACACAAAGTGAATCCAATAAAGATCCTTGTATTGATTCAATATTAAGTATTAATTGCATGACCATCATAGCACCTCTTTACATTATCACACAATCACCAGAATTATCAACTGCTTTTAAAACTAAAAAGGGTACAGTCCAATATTTATAACTTGCACACTGTTACTATACAGAAACTAGGTGCATGGTACAGTGCTGCAAAAATGGAAGCCTGCAGTTTTGACAAAGATGCCAAGTCATGTTGTAGACAATTTCAGTCAAAATGGCAATACTGTTTAAGCAAATACTCAAAGCAGGAAATAAAGGACAAAAAAAAAAAAAAGAATTCTATAGCCAAATAAACATCTGAAATTTCCTTTCCCTTTAATAATACAAGTAAGGTCACTTTTAGCCTTGGAACAGATACATGTTCGCCTATGATGATCTTGCTAACTACTACACAATATCTGATGTCCTCTGCTAAGAATATAGTTTAAGAAAGCCGCAGTTACAAGAGGCATCTAATGTAATATCTAAAATTTCCTTTATGGCATTTATTGAATTCTTTGTCTTAAACAGTGAATATGGAAAGATGGCCTCATGTTTCCTTTTCAATAGTACTCTGAGGATCAAGTGGCTTTCAAGCAGCATGGTGGGTTTGAAATTTTTGCAGTTTAGATCATTCTGTTGCGTTTATGAGTTGGTGAGTCTGTAATGACATCGCCACACTGGGCTGAGGTACGCTTTCTAGTTCCACCATTGTCCAAGTGGAGTGCCATTTCTTCTGATATGAAAGTGTTCAAATCAACATCATGGAGTCCATTTCTCCTTCGACTAGCATTGGAGCCACTGCTCACGTGAGTAGGCGAGCCTGGGGTACTCGAGCGAACACTTATACTAGCCATTGCACCACTAAGACCTGGGGAGAGAGAGAAAAAGGGCTTCAGTCAGACAGCACAGAAAGTTCAGCTCCCACGTGTGCCACACGGGATCGCACCCAGCCGAATTCCACCGACATCTTAAAGACACTTCATCCTGCTATTTGTACCACTCCAGTCCAGAGCACACCTTCTCAGCTTTCAGTCTGTGTAATAATCCAGTCATTACCAGAACCGCTTTTTATGACGTTAAAAGTGAGCGTATACACCAGGATGTAACAGCACACTCTGGCAAACATTAACTCCATAGGCATGACATGCTATTCAAAAAGGGATATACTCAAGAGCAGATAATCTCAATTTAAAGGCTTCATACTGGACCAGAGTTACACAGCCCTGCCAAGGACTTTTGAGTTGAACCGACCTGGTCTTGTGTCAACACCACCACCCTGCTCCCTTTTACTCCCTGAAGGAAACTGCAGTATGGCAGCAGGTCTCAGAGAGGTGTACACCACAGCTAGTTCATAAACACAAGCTTTTATTTCATGCCTAACACTAACAACCAACACATGGGTATTATTAAATTCAGAAATGCACTTAATGAACAAGCAAGGAAAAGCAGATGACAATCACCCAAAATTTGTTATCAACAGATCTGATACAAATCACTGCCACAGGTAACCTGCAAGTACTTTGGTTTGTATTCAGATTAATAGTATTTGATTCAAATTGAAGTTTATTTATTGTAGAAACAAGGCCATAAAAAGACAACCATGAACTTTCATACTAATTTAACCTCTGTCTTCTGTAGCATTACAATTTTGCAAAAGTGGGACATTCTAAAACAAATTTAGTAAGGACGAATACACAAAAGTCTAACGAATTTCCAATTCAGGCTGTATTTGGAGATAAACAGGAGCTCAGAGATAAGACAAACATCTTTACTATCATAACTTTTCCAAATCTGAGTATTAGTAGAAGAGTACAGAAACATCTGTTGGCCCTAGGAAAGATAAAGATAGATCTGCATATTTTCTAACAACAAGGAAATGCTGAACTGTCCAGGAAGATTCCACTCACAGTAACCTTCAAAATCTTAGCGCTCTCTTCTCCAGTCTCAAATATTCTATAGCTCTATCCAGCCATCATAAATCTTGTGTGTGCATTAATTGACATCTCCACGTACTGTCAAATGAGCAGCCAAAAATCACTGACTGACAAGTCAAGCCTAACAAAACCCAATCCACCAGCTGTTGGTAGGCCAAATGGGCAACTTCAGAGGCTCTGGGAAGAGAGGACTGCTAGAACTACAACATCAGAAACCTCCGTTAGAAGCTGAAGTCTAAAAGCCATCTGCAGCAATGGCAGATTGATACACACGTCAGGATGGAGCAGCCCAACCAACTTCACTCTACGAATGAACATTTAAAGCTTCAAACTTGTAACAGCACAGGAAATACTTCACACAGATCTGGCATTACACAACAACCAGTAGACAGCCACTAATCACTGATTCTTTCTTAGGGCTCTTGCTTACAGCTCCAAGTGGTGCTCAAACAGGGCCCAGAAGCATGGTCTGAACTCCATGAGGCACCCTGCAGATTTTATTAATAGCAAAATCATCGTTCATTCACAATGGCAGAAAGCATTTAAACAGAAGAAGCTGTTTTAGTGTAAAGGTAACTCAGAAATGAGGTTTGTGACAGTATTCCCAGGATTAAGGTCAAGCTTAAATTCAAAACCATTAGGAAAAGAATTACCCATGCATCTACCAAATAAAGTAATGCAGTTAAACTTGATAACAAATGTATGAGAAAAAGCCAATTCAGATACCATATCTTGGATAAACTACTAACATACATAATTTGGGCAGGTAACAGATCACTTCACAATTCAAAAACATCAGTAGTTTAATTTAAACTGGCATGACATACATTTAGAAAAAACATTAATTCATCCTGCACATTTAAATTGGAAAAAATCTGACAGCATACAGGTGACATTTTTTCAAATCCAAACTGACTGTAGAGATTTCCCCCCAACAATAAGGATTTGCTATTCCAAGCAAAACTGCTGTAACCACACAAGTTCAGTGTCATTACTTATACTTAAGAGTCAACAATTTACATCACTTATCAGTCATTTACTGTTATACAACTCATACCAAAGGAGCAACATAGTAATTCAGTTTTATCATGACATCTTTTTACTGCATCTAGTGCCCAAGTAAGGGAAGAAAAATTATTCTAAACAAACCCCAAAACTGACCTGTGATGTCAAAAGACTTTTTTTTGGCACCACTCAACAACTGTTTCTAAGTGGAACCTTTTCAAGTAACAAGCATTCTTTGAAACTGTTGATACACTTAAAAGATACATCTGTAACACACTGCAGCATATTCTAAACCAGACTGCCAAAGTTCACAAGCAATGCCTAAAGCAGTCACTGACTTCCCAGTATTTAGGTAATGCTGAATCACTGTACATTTAAATACACAAACAACCTTCAGGAGATAATTAGAAGTTAAAATCTTCAAGCCAACTTAGTGTCTAAGGCAGGAGAGTAGTTTTGAATTAATTTCTACAGATCAGAATACAAGGATATTGCATCACAGCATGGGCTTTGAGCTACAGATTAATTTTGCATCTCACACAGGTATTTAGTACCAGAAAGAGTCATGGCTGGGTACACTGACAGACTGAGTGACAGCCTCAGCTCCTGGCAGTTAACCAGATTACACAGCACTGCCCATCCGTCCAGAAGAGCAAAACTGCCAAATGAAACACTCAGATCACAGTTTAGGATTGGCACATTAGGATTGGCTAATTGAGCTAACATGGAAAAGTCAAATCAAACTCAAGGCATACATTCAAATATCAACATGCTACTTCATGGAACCAACATCTTTGAGAGCAATCTGCAACGCAAAAAAAAAAAAATCTACTTTTGGTCGACAGGGAAAAGAGTTAAGTTTTTCCTTGGGAAGCTGTGGCAAGGCAGAGGAAATCTCAGAAAAACCATTTACTGTGAATTACTCTGAGTTTAAGCTTTCAGCAGACTCAGAGCTCTTCCCAAAGCATTTAAAGCAGTAGCTGACACTAGGAAGTGGTATGATGACATGACTGTCAGCAAACACCATTTCCCAACCTCAAATTTCTATATTGATTAAAATAAGGCCTAACCACAGGCACACCAGTTTTGTCCATACAACAGGACAGAGATCCAAACAGGTGCTAAAGTGGCTTTATTTTTCCCACAATCTCACATCCACCTCTGAAGTTCCCCACTCCTTTCTACCAGAGATATCTCCTATATTCTTAGAGGCCTTTAAGAAGGCCCACATGGCTCTGACCCCCTTTTGAATTAGAAAGGTTTGAAGTGGAAGGCATATGTCAAACTGTTTGCTAGTACATTCTCTTTCCTGTCATATCTTTCATCAACAAAATGACATTTCACAGACAATGATTTTGCAAAGACTTATATTTTAAAAGTCTTACAGTACTATTAGAAAGAGCTGTGACCAATACCAGCCAATTTATAACTAAGTACACTCCAAAACTATCAAGATATTAGAATGCTTGACTGAAATATGTTTCATTGATTACAAAATACTTAAAACTATCAACTCTAAATTAGCATGTTTATCACCACTGGCCCAACAAACTGCAAATGCTGTTTCATCTGCTCTACAATCATGCCCATGTAAAACTTATTCAGGTCACTATCACAGCATAATATACTGGGTAGCTGTTCCACATAGTAATAGTACTAACTATTGTTTCTAGAAGTTTTAATCAGGAAGTATCAAAAAGAACATTCATGCTTAGGTAGTGTGACTAAACAGGAATTAGTTAATAACCCCAGATAAATGCAAAATGGCATGCAGAGAGATCCTTGTCACTCTTCTGTCATAGTCACCCTTTCATAATACTGGCTCAAAGAGCAAGTTTTAGCAGCACATACCAATACACAATTCCATCACAGCTATACAGATACACAACCGTGGAATTAAACTGAGTCAGGCCAATCTGAACTCTGTTCTCCCATCCCCTTTTACCAACTGCTGCTTCTCCACTCTGCTAAGTGCTCCTGTTTTAAACTGCACTTTAATATTCTGAGAAGCAAATATGAAGGCTTAGTGGAAATTCAGACTCTTAAGGGGCCAGCTCACACACATGTGCAAGTGTTCTCCCTACCCCACAGAGACCAAATCACATGAATTATATACATCAACATTAAACCTAAGGAGAAAAAGAACTAATGTTCTCTGACTGTACTGTTGCCCTATTTTCTTTCCAAATTCACCTAATTTTTGATTAAGAATGCTCAAGCCAAATGCATTTCAACATTACCTTTCCAAGCCTGCTTCTTGCCCCTCCTCAAATCACAGCATTTTCTCCCATTATGCTGGGAGGATGGTGTGTGAAACATGGAGCACATGCCACAGTGAAGGGCAAAACGTGGCCAAGCACGTGGCAGTGTTTGGGAATCTTGTACTGTTAGCTCAGATTGATGTAATTCTGACATTTGAAACTTGTCTCTTACAGAACTGGAAATGTCAATACACATCCAGAGAGTAGGTGAAGATGCATCCATACTTTCCCTAGCTGCAATGACATTTCAGGGACTAATGGAAGTTAAAAACCCAACTCTGTAATTGAGCTGTTGGACAATAAAGGTATTATCTTCTACTACCACATCTTAAAACACCAAGCATTAGACTGATGTTTCATTAAAGTTTCAGAAAACTGCACTGGCACTTCAGAGTAAAACATCATGTATTACCTTGAGATAACTACTCAGCTTTTCTAAAAGGCTTGAACTTCTTTTCAAATATTCACAGCTCAAGTCACCAGCTGGGCTTTATTTCAAAGGTTACCCATCAGCATGCTAACAGTGAAAAGCTGACAATAAGGGAAAAGATGTTGTTTACCAAAGTTTACTGTCTCAAGAGTAATGTTCCAAAGTCTCATTCTCACTAAGTAACACTCAAGATTTCAGTAACAACTGCAGAGTATAGGTGCCATGGAGTTAAAAGAAAAGAGAGATCACATACATCTTAAACATTCTCATGCCTCATTTTTTGTCATGATAATTTTGCTTTTAGCTACTATAACAAGCTCTTCTCTGCTGCTCTGCTCTCAAGTTTTCTTGTAGTAGAAAGACTTGATAATCAGTATCACAAGATTAAATTCTGGGGTCAATATCCTGTCCAAAAAAACTGTCAACCATCTTGCAGAGATAAAATACAGGTCAGAGGTTACAGGGCTGGAGACAAAAATTCAGTTTTAAGATATTTCTTTTCAGATGAAGCATACAGTTTAAAGATTGTACTGATGCCTAAAGGATGCTAATCTCTAATGTTTTAGTCTAGGGCATACACCTAGAATTCTGTTTGATGCTCCAGGAAATACTGAATTATTAGCTATTTTGTTACCACTGCTTCTGTCAAAATTTTCAGATGAGCTTATGATGCATTTAGGGGTTACATGATGAAAAAAAGAGGTATTTGCCACCATCAAAGGGGAAGATCAGCAAGCTATAATGCCATGATCTTTAGATACATATTAGTACCTATTTCTGAGAAGTCAATACACCAGCTCTGCTTCCACTGAGCTTTACTTGGTGCCATAGGCTATTCATACCTATCCCTGCTTTAGTCCAAGAGGTCTTGCTGCAAGCAGCAAAGTTTTAGCATTATCCCTCAAATCTAATTCAACCCATCCTCATGATCAATAAAGAAATACTCTATTCCCACCAGGAAGCCAACCAGCACAAAACAGCCTCCCACCTTTACATGCCAGTTGGAAACTCCTCTCAAAACCTCCATGCCTGGACTGCTCCTCACCATCATCAGGTTCTCATGTTCCCTCATGACACCTAGAAGCAGCCCTTTCAAACAATGTGCCAAAAATTAGGATAAGCACAGGCCAATTCACACACACTTGAAGATCCTTGGCAGGTTTCAAAATCAAAACATAGTTTTGAGAAGCCCTACAATAAATAGGAAATGAGTTCATGAGATTGCTTAATAACAACTTCCTTAAAGAAAAAAAAAAGAAAGGGGGGAGAAGCTGGAGTAATGCAAACATTGCAGGCAATAATCTAAAAACAGTTATGAGGCCCAATACAAGCCTAGTCACCAAAGGATTAGCACAAAAGCATTTGTGTCAAGGACCAGATTGAAACTGATATGAGGAGAACCTAATCCAGAAGGTGACTGACATGTAATCTTGTCAACCAGCTGATGAAGGGGAAAAGTACATTTTGAGCCCCTGCAGTGCCACTACAGTGGACAGAACTTCCTCATGACCCTGCATTACATTATGAAATATGGGAAACTTTATATATCATTGTTCAGATCCTCATCCTATAAGAATTTACTTCCATAAACCACCTTCATACAAAGCAGATGCTAGGAAACAATACAGGGACACAAAAAGAGCTGCATTACCAATAAAAACACCTCTGAGTTTACTCAGAGAGCTCACTGTGCTGAAGTGAGCCTACCTAAGCTTCCTCTCACCTGAGACTGAGCCTTTACAGTTAAATCCAACTCCACAGATTCAACTGTATTTTCAGAAAAGCATTTTTACGAGGGTGCTTACCACAGTGAGAGCCAGCTTCTGCAGCTGTTCTCATGAAATTAATTTTATCTACACTGAGTAAGCAACAGTGATGCACAGAATTCCCTAGCCCCCTTCTAGTATGAGACAGGAAACTGCCAAAACCAACATGACAGTGGGGAAGCATGTTTGGTTTAAATGGCTGTCACCTAGACAGGACTGTGCATCTTCAAAAACTACCACAGCACAGAAGCCAAGACTGCATTTTCAGGAATTCACATTTCTAATAAACCCATCAATTCTACCCCGCACTGAGAATATCCAGACATAAAAATTTCATTTAGGTTGCACTTCTAGATAGCTTAATTTTTACTTTTGGAATGGTCTAGGGTTTGTACATCAAGATATCTGCTACTCTTTAGAATTTTAGAAGGCATAAAACCCAGAGGTGAACTGCCTCATCTCACCTCAAGAGCAGTTTAAAGCACATCTGTCTATCACTTGCTCAATCATAATCCAATACAGAATAAGCTACTGAATGTTCATGTCTGGAAAGAGATACACCCAACACTGCTGGTGATGGCAAGGAAGGCAATTCAGTATGACACTGAAGACATGTAAATGTGAAAATGAACTAGACCAAAGTTCTGAACAGGACTCTATTTCAAAAATGTGTAACTGAAACACCCTTTCCAGGGTACTTTAAGTAGAATGCTGAACTGCATTATCCAATGCCTAACAAAGGTACAAAAGAGCTAGAGACAGAAGCCTCGGACATCAAATTCCCTCCCTAAGCTCCCATAAAAATTTGCTAGTAGTCAAATTTTAATATTTAACTAGTTGCTTGCACAGCATTGCCATTTTCCAAGAATTCTGTTTACTTTAGCATTGGTATGAGTGCCAAGTCTCTTCATGCTTCAAAAACACTACCAAGACTTGACACTTAACTGTTGAGTCCACAGCTGTGCAATATTACAGATCCGAATTTCATTTTTATTCAGTACCTTTTCTTCATTCAAAACACTCAACTATACAAATTTTTAGCAGGCAACACATGCCTTATACATGCAAAAGCTCCCTCAGAGAATGAAGGGGATACCTTCAGCTGGAACACCACGGACACATTATGATATGCCAAACATGCTTTAAGAACCCCCACCCAACTTTAACCAAGTAGTACTGAAAAAGTGTTACCATGCAGAGCTATGGCTTCACGGAAGGGTTGCAAATCAGTCTCTACAGATGAGCTAGTTTCTGTTGAAGTAGCTCGGTTAGGGGATACTACAGTCAGTCTTGGGGGAGCTCTAGAATTTCTTGGAGGAGGGACTTTTCCACAAAGGAAGCTGATTAAGTCTTCTCTTCGAATAGTTCTTCTGCGTTTTTTAACCCAGGCTAACACATCCTTATTCCGACGCTGATAGCCAATCTGAATTCCTAAATCAAAGCTTCGCTGGTGGGCATCCACACTCTCTGCAAGAGGACAGAAAAAAGTTCTTAGTGTTACACAGCAATGTACAGCACAGCACTGATGTGGCCTCCTGCCAACCATGGGAAAGAAGAAGTATCTACATCTTCTACAGGTTACACCATAAGGCAGCACCATGGCGGCTGCAGCAGCAAAGAGGAGCTCCACTAAACCTGAAGAGAGTATTAGCCAAAATGTTCTATCCTCTTTACAAGGCAGGTAGTCAAGAGCAACTCCAGCACCACTTAAAACAGCATTTACTGTACCTCAGGTCAACACCACAGTACAGTTTATTTACATTAAAAACACACTTAGAGCTTGTCAGACTGAGGAAGATACTTAAAACAATGGACAACAGAATTAGACACACAAAGTGCATCAATACAGCCAGGAAGTCCCAACATAAAGGAGTAACTGCTTTTCTTCATTCTGACAGGTAAGGAACTGCCAGAAAACTCAAGATTTCTTTCAAGTTCTTCTATTTTCAGCAGGATTTCAATTGCAGAGGCAATTCACAGGCTACAGTTTTGAAACTAGTAGAACACAAGTGTCCCAAATATCTTTCAATTAGGCAACATACCATTTACAAAGGCTAAGAAAGTTTCCTTCCCCATTTAGGATCCCATGGCAATTCTGATATACAAAAGTTTTAAACACACTATTTACAATAAATCCTACTACAAAATGCAATTTCCCTCTCTGTTAATGTAACTAATCACCTGTGCACATCAGTTATAACTGTGTCTCCAATGTATTAAGTTGCTTTCAAACTTTGGGAAGTGTATTTCTGGCTACCAGTTTGAGTAAGTTTCAAACCACAGTAACAGGTGGGACAAATCCAGTTCACTACACAATTATGCTCATCTTGCTCCTCATAGGTCTGCTATCAGAGCTTTGACAACACCTATTTCAGTTTCATGCAGAGTACTGTTATGTTGCTCTTGCTCCTTAAGATACGAACATATCCGCTCCAATTTTGTTTACCTGAATTCCATAGAATTTTTTCAATGTGGCAAAGCTGATTTAAACAGCATTTTATATTCTTGTTTTATTAATGAAGCCCAAGGCAAAAGCCAGAAGATACAGGTATTTCTTTAAGAACAGTTATCCCAAAATATTGGTTTACAAACAATGACGTACCCATCTAATGTAGCTTTGCCACACTCCAGGACCCCAAAAGTACTATTATTAAATGCTATTCTTGGACTTGTATTCTAAGGCACCACTGCACAGACCATAAAAGACAACACTGAGATCTACACTGCCAAAGAGCAGCACTTCAAACCTAACACAAAAGACCAAAACCACCACAAACTGAGCCAAGTTAAATCTTGGAGCTTTTGGGGTATAAACTAAACAAATAAACAAAGTACACTTAACCTGTTATTTTTATCCACTCTAAGAGTATTCTGCCTGTACTACTTTGTAATCTGAAGGCTACATTTACAAATGCTAATTCCTCTGAAAGCAATGATAACATGACAGATTATTCCTCCTGCCATTTTATACTGCACAGCAGCCCGGACTTCAATGCACTGGCAGCAAAAGCTGCCCAAACACTCTGGAGACAACTTGGAAACTGAAAATACTCCTTTAATCACTTCCTGAAATACCAGGAGTGTCCTTCTGAGGCTTGGAGGCTGGCTTTACGTCAATACCCTGCCTTCTTTATGTACGAGAATGCTTTACACAGTGCTAACTGTGAACTAGGTATGAGGTCAAACACTGACTGCTGATGCAGCCCAGAGAAGTTTCAAGCATCATTACCCCGGGTAGATTAGATTTTTATGGCAAAAGCCACAACTACTTTGTTTACAAAGTTAAGCTGGCAAAACCTAAGCAGTCAAGCTGCATATATTCTGAAATTACTAAGTCAAAATCAACATTAGAAAATATTCAGGGTTTTTTTTTTTTAACAAAAACAAGGTAAGTTGTAGGCTCAGAAGCCTTTTTCTAACATATACCTAGAACTTTCCACAGTGGCTTAAAGTTCTAAATCCTACATTACAAAGCCATGCCTTTACTTTTTTAGTGCAATCAAGATAATGAAGTGCCTTGAATGTAGTCTCTATCACCAGCACCAGAAATTCAGGACCTAAGACCATCAGTGTGGTGTGATATTAAATTCCTGATCTATATTCAGAACAAATGCTGACATTCAAGACATCGTGGCATTCTCATTCTGCACCATTCCTCGGGTTGCTCTTGTTAAAAAGATGATGTCTCAAAAATCCAAGTATTTATCAGATCAGAAAACAGCTGAGAAGGCAAGAGGCAGAAGAGGCAGTTTGTGGTGTTCAGTTCACCACACCATGTATTCCTCCAGTATTTTGACAGAGTCCTCCAAAACAAACAGTACTGAGAATGTGAAAAACAGAAGTTTTTTTAAGAGCTATGTTCACCACTAGGGAAAGCAAGCTCACAGTAAGAGACTCCAACTTGTCAGATATGAGAGTGTTCAGCTGGCTCTGCCATGTTATCACCAAATTTCTACTGTCTTGCAGGTTAACTGAAAATTGAAAGATGGCATTCCTGAGTAACTCAGGTACTTCAGGATCTGTTTGAAGAAAACATTTGTTTCAGGTGCTGGTTCTTGAAGTATTACATTATACCTGACGAAAGTCAGCTTCCAGCTTAAAGTCTAGTTTCCCCAATCACCTGCTCATCCGTTAATCACATCATTGCCAACAAAAACACTCACTTTGCCTAGAGCACAAGTAATCTAACATTTTCACCAAAAATAAACAGCCTAAATCTTCATACTAAAATGCTGTAAGGGAGAGCCATGCCATTTGTAAAGACAGACTGTAATTATTCCAGACAATTTATTAACACTACCTGCTGCCACTCTAGCACCATTCTCAAATGACTATTGTCCCCAGACACGTTCTAGTGACCCACTCCCTCAGGCCAGCACCTTCCTGCTCTGAGGTGCTGCCCCTTCACATGACCTGACACATACACAGCATTCAAATGCACCTTCTGCAGGAGGCCAGATTCTGGCAGTGAGGGTTATGCACCTACACTTCCTCCTTGCTCTGTCCACATCTGTCAGAAATCTGATCACTCATCACAAACACATCAAGTTCAACTGCTTAAAGCAAGTCCAAAATGGCAAAACTGGAGGCAAATGAAGGAGCACAGAGGTAGAACTACAAATAATGCTGTACAGACCAAGGGGGGAAAAAAAAGGAGGAAAAAAAATCTCAAACTATAAGCCAGAAAAACAAACATCTGGAATTTTAAATCACTTCCCTTCCTTGGAATGGAAGGCAGTAACAATGGGAATCACAATGTGCCAATCTCAGCCTTCACTGATATGTATCATTTTAGCACAACCTTTTAAACAAAGTAAAAACCACTGAATGATCCTTCTGCAGACAAGAATTCCTCGGACAACCCAAAGAACTGCAGAGTTAAGAAACACCCAGTAACCAACACTAAAGCACAGCCACATGCAGAGCACACTCCTATCAAAGTTCTGGCCAACACAGCCTTCTTACAGCCATGCTGAACACAGACATAATGACATTCTAGTGCTTAAAATAAACTGCGAGGCTTACTTAAGAAGCTTCACAGCCACAAGCAGATAAAACTTTCTGTCACATAACATCTATGCAGAATTTTATGAACACTAAACCAAACTTTGCTTCACCACAGAAGAGAAGGCATTATACTGACACCCCACCATCTAATGCACCATGAAATATAAACAATGCAGGGAATTTCAGTACTGTTTAATAAGCCTTTGTACGCTTCCCTTGAATTCACAAGAAACAGACACATGTTAAAGATACCCTTTTTCAAGGGTCTCAAAGTAAAACAGATTTTAAGTTTATGAGTCATTGACATGAGGCAACAGAAAAGATTCAGCTACCGTCAGCTGAAGTGGACCAGGGAAAACCTGCAAGATTCAGGAAGCAGTCTCGGGTTAGATTTTATCAGGGTGAATAAGAGACATTAACAGGCCCTACTTATGAGTAAGCCGGGGCAGGAGGCAGAGTAGAGCCCGGCTCGGCGGAGAGGGCTGCCGGGGCAGCGGGGGGAGCAGCCCCTTACCTTTGTAGAGGTTGGTGACCGCAGTGGCGGCGTTCTGGAAGGGGACCCAGAGGGAGAGCCCCGGCTGCTGGCACACCCGGTCTGCAGGGAGGGAAGGACACAGGCTGTTTATTTTGGAGTCACCCGCTCCGAACGGCCATGTTAGGTTTCGCCATTTTGTTCCACCTTCCGGAGGCAGCTCCCGATCGGGGCCGAGTGGGGCGAGCGGGCAGCGGCCCGGCCGGGGCAGCGGGCGCGGTGCCCCCAGCGCGGCGGGGAGCGCCCG
>VZRH01001377.1:2527409-2548458 GCA_013397555.1 Urocynchramus pylzowi | reverse complement strand
CGCTCCCGGCCCCGGGCGGCCCCGGCAGGCGCTGTCCGCGGCCGTACCGGGAGGTGGCAGCGGCCGCCGCGGCTCCGCTGAGGGACAGAGCCCGCCCGGCAGCCGGTTCCCTTCCCGGCCCCGGGGGAAGATGGCGGCCGTGCAGGGCTCGAGGGCCGAGCCGTGTGACACGGCCGGGCCCGTGTCCAGCCTCCGGCAGAAACGGCTGAGGGGTTTGCCCCGAGAGTTCAGACCCACGGCATCACTTTTCTGCCTCTTGTACACATTATTTACCATTTCTTGATTCTGCGCTGTAGCAGGCACAGTCCCAACAAGGAGACTGAAGTCGCAGCTGCTTTGCGCACATTTAAAAACACTCGTTTACCTCGCGATCTCGTCACTTTGCTGCTGTGGAAATGCACTTCCCAGCTGCTCCAGCCGCACTTCCAGTCACAGCAAATGTCCCCGTGCTGTGCAGCGCGGCCCGGCACACCTGCCTGCGCGCCTGGGCTGCTCCCCGCTGGCCCCAGGCTGCGCTGCCCGCGGTCAGCGGGCCCGATCTGCCTGCACATCGCTGAACCGGGGAGACACACTCCGGCAGCCTGCTGTGCCCATCCCACCCCAGGGGAGAAGCACTCGCCGGCTTTGTGGGCTGTTTGCTCCTCCGACAGGCTGTTTTGTCCATACTTGTTCCCTTTTTGAACTTGGATGTTCATACAACTTCATAACACATTCCAGGAATTCAAGCCTAAATCATATATAGTGGGGAAAGAAGTGGTATGAGGGTATAATTGGAACTGCTGGGTTGGGGTTTTTTATCTCTGAGGACAACTGAAAACTAAAGCTGCAGCTACTGTATTTCCCAAACCACTGAGACTAATTACTGAGGACCTCCTACTTGGGAGGTTGGGGTAATTGAGAGTAATTACTAAGGACCTCCTTCCTACTTGTGGGTAATGCCTTGGCGCTCCATGGGAGTAGAAGGGGTAAGAGCACCCATAACTTTGTGCGCGTCTCCTTAAACTGAAATTGTGGCATTGGGTTTGATATAAGTATCTCAGACATATGACACTAATGCACCAACACAAAGGCATGGATATTCCCTTCCTTTCTAACTTCTCTGTCCAATTCTTGTTTAAGATTATGAACTTCAGCCAAACTAGTTTTGTAAATCATCCATTGCTCAGAAGGATAGTAAGTATGTATTGTGGTGCAACATGGATTTTTCTCCTGTGTAACTGGTTTAAAAAAAAAACAAAGAACAGAAGAGAAGATCTTCTCTATTGAATAGGATCTCTTATAAAGTACCTACAACTTGGAAATACTCATTCCTTATACTCTTAAATTGTTGAAATATTGTAAAGCATCACACAGGAATGTGTGATGAGATTGTGTTCTAGTATTTTCCAATAAATCAAGTACTGAAATTCATCTCCCCCATCAAAACCAGCAGAATTTCCTGTCAGCTTTCATGGGCTTTGCAGATGCTCTCTGAGATCAGAAGTTAGGGCAGGGAGCTTGGTGCAAGAGGAGGAGACATGGCTTTTTGTACTTTGTGTACCACACATCTGTTTTTCTGCCTATTTCTGAGGAGTTGCATAATGTTGGCAACTGTGAAATAAACAGTTCATTCCTGCAATACAATGTAGTGTCAGTCGTGATTTATCAGGCAGACTGTCCTGAAATTTGGCTATGCCTGATGCCCATTCAGTGCAAATCAAACAGGGAGTGGTAGTGCATCTCTGGGCAATCCTGGGTAAAAGCTTAGCTCTCGAATTTCCTGCTTTAATTTAGACAAACCTGGCTACACACTGTTCTCAGGAGTAGCCATGGCTGATAGAAACTGCTGGGATTCTGATTGTTTTCCTTTTACACGTTACACCACGTGGGGTGGATAATGTTGGAGTTGCTGTATGAATTGTTTTTATAGTTTTGTGAAGTGGCCATTGATGATTTCTGGAATAGTAATGGAGAGAGGCTTCGCTGAGAACATAGGGATACTGAATTTTGAAATGAGAAAAATGTCATTTTTGGGTAGAATAAAGAAATTTAACTTGACTAACTTTGAGAAGTCTACAGACTTCTTTATGTCACCTGAAGATAAAAAGGGTGTCAGGGCCTTGGGAAAGGAGCCAATCACTTTCTGGGACTAGAAGAATAATGTACCAAATGAGTCTTGCTGGTAGAGAAGGAGAATTAAATGGAGAATGAAGGCAATATTGATTGACTTTTTGAGATTATTTGTGGAGGAGGCAGCAAAGGAGAGAAGAAAAACAAGCAAAAACACCGTGTGTAAAACCCCTTAACACACCCAAACACTCTTCTCCCTGATACCTCCTAAGCAGCTCTGAGCAACACTGACTCACTAAAGAATCTTTTCTCCCCAGAAATAAAGAACAAGTTTTGTGCTTTTGACCCGCTGTCGGTGGCCTGGCACTAACACAACTGTGCTGCTTTTGGTTGCTGCTAAGGGATTTGTTGGCCAGAGTCAGATGCACAAAGACCATGAGGGCACTGATGTGCACATGGCAAATGTGGAATCTGAGTAATCTTAGTGTTTTGCCTCTTAATTTCCCCCACGGGAATGCTGTAGTGATGAGAGCAGTGTGGCATCCCAACTGAAGTATCAAGGGAGATAATTACTGGAGCATGATGAGAATATGCTAATTGTAGAAGGCTCTGAAGACTTGTTTTAGTCCCTTATGCAGACTCTTACTGGGAGTTGAATTTAATGATAAATAAGGGAAAACATTTTTTTTAATATGAAAATATGGAATGGGGGAAGAGAAAGGTTTATTGATAATACAATCTGTCCAAAGTGAACACCAACATTTTAAATTATCTGAATGTGTAGATGGCTGAATATTTACATGGGAATGTTTTCACAGTGCAGCAGCCAAACTTGGACACTTGTATAAAAGAACTTTCATGATATTTTAAGGGGAGGAATTGAAGGGAGTAGGTATTCATTTCACCAAAGGAAAAAAACATCTGAGTGACAATATTTTCATTTCTCTTCACCATTTTTCCTTTGGGATCAGACTCTCAGTATGCTGTCATCCAGAAAAGCAGGTCAGCAGGGAAAGCAGATACTCAGCTGCAAATTGTAATGTTTCTCAGACAAAATTTTTCATCCTGGGGAAGTCCAACATAGTGTGGCTGAGCAAGCAAGCAGCAGGTATTTATGAGAAGTGTGGCTCACAGAGAACAGCCGTGCACTGACTGTTGTATATCACATAATCAAGACAGTCTAAGCTGCTCCTGAGGTGCTCAGATGAGTTTTTATGTCTGCTGGCTGTTACTGCTGTTCCTAACTGAAAAATGTGACGATAGAGCACCCTTAGTGCAAACACTTGATCAGTCCAAAACAGAAACCAATTGACAAAGGTTGAAGCCATCAAAGTATGAGGGTTCCTTATGGTTGCAAGAGCCTCATATTCTCCTGGTTTTGAGTCAGGGAAGTAGAAAAGTAAGGAAATAGGATTAAAGGATTTCTTTTCTAATATGTGCTCCTAGGTAATGGTTTGCTCTGAAAAAATCAAACTAGGTAAGCACTGCAAAAAGGTTAGTTGTATGCTGTTTTGGATTTTAAAATGTTGATAACTTTAAATAAAAGATGTATCAACAGCATCTGAATCATTCCTGCAATTTCCTGGGAGTACTTTAGTAGCAGCAATTCTAAGACCATGATCAAAATGGTGTCACATAAAAGCAGCTTGAGTAACGCTTGGTCAATTTGGTTTTGCCTAAAATAGTGATCCAGAGACTTTTCCCAAAAGCTGTTCTCAGTTTGAGAAGGAAATCTGTTTGACTCTCCAAGAACAAAATTCTCCAAACCTCATGTCGGGGCTCTGATATCAAAATCATTAAACAATCCAGACAAGGAGCAAGACTCTCCTTTTGTGGGAAAGACCACATGACTCCTATGAGATACAGACCATTTGTCTGTGAGTTCAAACTCTACCAAAAAAAGTAGGAGACACAGTTTTGAGTTTTACTGGGTAGTACCTCACTACGTATTTGGTTCCACTGAAATTAAAGGTATTTCTTGCATAACAGGGCAAAACACGAGGTGAATGTGCAGTTGTCCTCCTGCTCAGTACTTCAGAGCAGCCTAGTCTTTCTTCATGCCTTAAGAATTGCTCCGAAAGGAGAACTTTACTTGTCTATAAAACTTCTCTAAACCGTTTCTTTGTTTTTTCTTGAATTCAAATCTCTAGTACATGATCAAAAATAAAAACAGTTTCTACATAGCACACCAGTCAAGATTTGCCAACAAGATCCTATTGCTGAGGGCTGTATACAAATGAAAGAAGGAAGGACCAGCAAATAACATTTTCGTTCTATGCAATGAATGAGGAGATGATTTCTAATAACACCACCCTATTTGTCTGTCACAAGCTGGTAGTCCTTAGTGTTGTCAGCACTAATACAGGTCTCCAAGCTGAATTTAGTTTGGGAGCTTGTGCTATGGTTATGGTTAGTAGAACTGCTGGCCCAATATGCAATTTTTTACCCAAAATTGAATCCTAAAGCCCTGTCCAAGGCTGCAGAAGAAACAATATCCCATAATCTCCAACTGCCACAAGTCACATTCTAACTATAAAACTATCTTAATTGCTTACTGCCTATACATGACTGTATTAAAACAAAAGAAAGTCTTGCGGAAAAAAAAACAATGTGGAGGTCATCTAAGTGTTTCCTTTGCTAGTAGAGTAGATTATTTGCTCCAGTACTTTCGTGAGACAGGAAAACAAGGGGTTTTAAAAAAACTTAATGAAAGCAGAATTTCTCTATGTGAGCTTATGGTGGAATGTTGGGATATTTGGCACTGTGCAAATTACTGCAGCTGGCAGGTGTTTCAGCACTTTCTGTCATTGTTAGCTGAAGGAGGAGCAGGATTCCAGAGGTCTCCAGCAGGTTGCCTGCATGCTCCCAAAGGCAGTTCTGAGTCACTGCAACATTTAGTTGCTGCCTTTTTATAGAGCATCACAGACTGTGAAAGAAAATGTAGTTTGCTGTATCACTCTTTGCGGAGTCTCCTTAAACTTGTAGAGTGTTTTGGAATTGCAGATTGCAAGAGTGTTTCTAAAGCTAACCCTGTGCTGAGGTGGGTTGGTTTGTTTGTTTGTTTGTTTGTTTCTAGGCAGGAAGTTTCCATCCAATGGCTTTCTCTCTGAGCTGTCAGCAAACCTCCACACAGCCAGTAATGTCACATAACCTACCACTTCTGAAAGCAAGAAATGGGGTCATAGGCAGAGCACAAGTTTATTACTTGCTTTGATGGGTGCAGTCATGCAAACACTCATTTTGTGCTGCTGGAGTTGGCTTTGGAGAGCAGCATCTTCTCATACCTGATATTGTTGCAAATGAGAACAAATGCCCTCCCTTTCTGTGGTACCCACAGCAGTGCTGGAGCAGAGCCTGCCTCAGCCTGGCTGACTAACTCACACTGGCCTGTCGTACTTGAGATGGTCATGGTTGAGATGGAGACAATACAAAACAACACATTCCATTTTCAGAAGGCTTCAAAACCTGTTTTTATTTTAGCATGCATGTTTTTTATACATTCTTACAAAGCTCATAAGTTTACACTACTCATTGGTCAGAAGATACAAACAAAGTGCTCATTGGAATAGACAGTTGCAGGTTTCTCTTATTTATCCTTATTTCTTTCTTGGTTTCTATGTCAACGATCTTGGTAGGAAATTCTTTCAGGGGTAAACATGGATCCTCGTATCAAACTTCTCTCTAGCTCAGAGAAGTCGCTGTAAAACCTCTTCCACACTGGCCTGGACCCACAGCAACAGGAGTGCTGCAGGCTGATTCACTTGTACCCCTGGGGCTCTGTAGGGAGTGATTATAGCAGGATTAGATGGCTGAGTAAGCTGTGACAGCCAGCTCCCTGATCCAGCCTTTGAGGCTCAGCAGAACCCCCACTGAAGTTACTGAATATTTTTCTTGCTCAAGGACAAATGAATATGAAGGTTTTCTTTAAAAGAGCAAGTGGATATATTGTGCATAGTTGTGGGCAGTAATATGAACAGCGGTTAGATATCAGATTTTAGACACCAGCTGCAATGTCCTTTCAGTTCTTCACCAAATTATTTCTTTCAAAAAGTGCATTTCTCCCCACACTCTTCTAATCAATTGAGTAGGAAAAATCCAAACCACCTACTCCCATGTTGTTATGTATGTAATGACAAGTTTAAAGAATTTCAAGTGCTAAATATATTATTTGCAGTCCTGCAGCTCAGCTGTTGGAGGATTCAAGAGCAGTTGGAATACCAGTAATCTCTTGGGACCCTGGCCAGGGAAGACTTCATTTAGTTTGTGTGGGAGTAGGATGCACAGAACTTCCCAAAATGGGTCCTCTAGCTTCTCTGCTCAATTCTCCACCTATATAGAGGTGATAATACACTTCTATTCCATCAAAAGTATGGAATAATACCTGCATTTCAGGGATCACCATAATGTCAGTTCTTTAAAATCTTCTTAACAATTTGTCCTGAGCAAGCAGAACGTGAGCTGGGGAAGGTAGTGGAGTCATTCACTCTCACTGGATAATGTGTGTGATTTCTCTTCTGCAGTGACTGGTTTTCTAGCTGAGGGAAAAAGAGGGTGATGTCCTACTGACTCCAGAAGTGCTTTATGAAATACCTTGTCTCACCTGGCAGACTGCATAAGATTTTTGCCATGAGGTGTTAATAAAATGTTTCAAATGAAACAGAATGAAAATACTAAAGAACACAAAGTTTAACAGACAAATTCTGGTTTGTAGATGTAATGTGGCATGATCACCTCTGTTTGCCTGGCTGGCATTTGCCAGAAGCCTCAGCCAGGACAGCAGGGGTGGCAGGGCTGTGGCAGGGGTGGCAGGGCTGTGGCAGAGGTGGCAGGAGGTGGCAGGAGCCCCAGCACCAGCTCCCCCAGAGCAGTCTAAAATCACTTCCCCCAGGGCTCAGGCCATGATCTGAGCCTCCTTCTTCATAGTGGGGTAGTGGTAGAGGGCAATGTTGTGAGGAACCCAACCAAAACTTCAGCTCAGGTCATTAAACCTCTCCAGTACTCTCCATAAAGAGCGAGTGCTGGGCCACAAAAGGTTGCTGTGTATTGAAGAAATTGAAAATACTCTTTCCCAGGTTTGACCCCATTTTTCAATAGCTCTCTGCAGCATGAGAGAGCTGCCACTCGTGTTCCCAGTGGCTGCTGTTGGATGGAGTGCAGGAGACTTTAAGTGCCACTGGAGCTGGGGCTTGGCTTCAAGTGCTACTTCAAGTCCTGAATGCATCAGGCTCCTTTGAGAAGCAGGGACAGGGAGAGATGGGTGTTGCAGAGTGCAAACCTTCTGTGATGGGGCAGTTTTCTGGGTTGCCATGGTGAGAGCAACCACCATGCTGTGCTCTGTTGTAACAGCCTCAGAAATACAATGGCCAGAGTCTATTCCAGTGCAGATTTATGAGGATGCTGAAGCACTTACTCCAAAGCACATTTTTCTCCCCCCCATTGCTATAGTCAGTTGTTGTCAACAAATGTTCTGTAACTCTTCCTGTATTTTACCCCTGGGAACAGACAGAAACAAACCCTAAAATCAAATAAACATGGAAATGGCGTATGCTTTCTCTAAAAACCTTTTATTTCCCTTATATTCTCTTTGCCTTTTACTCCAGATCTGAAGTTCTTGTTCTGGCCTTGCAGATCAAAGCATTTTGGGTCGAGTCTGCCTACTTTTGCTGCTCCAGGTCACCCCATGTCATTGTGGGCAGTGTCAGCCAAACAGGGACAAAGTACAGGCACTCACCAAAAGGTCCTCAGCCAGAAGTTTCCCTCCATTTCTTTTATGTCAGCATTCCCAATTGTCCATCACATACCAAAACAGATCAGATTGAAGGCATTTTTTTCATCTTACTGTGTTTGTAAAAGTACTGGGTTTTAGTCAAATTGATTCCCCAAGCTGGTCATTGGCCTCATGCAGTGTGGAGGTGCAGAGACACATTACAGTGACAGAGCAGACATGAATCAATATAAAGTCATCAAGCAACAGCAGCTAAATACTGTGTTCTAAGTCATTCTTCTCTTCTGCAGGTAAAATATTAGCTGCCAAATTCCTTCACCTTTAGCTTGTCTTTTGGGAGAAAAGAAGAAGGAATAAACTAAAGGAAGGAGAATTTTTTAAACATCAGCCTTCCCTGAGGTAAAAATGTCTGCTGAAATGGTGAGGAAAAATCATAAATAACCCCAGTACAACTTGTAGAACAAATAAGGCATTCTAAAACTCAAGTGAAATTTGTTTTAAATTCCCTGTGTGCCCACTGGCACACACTGTGTCGGCTGGAGCCCTGCCAGCCCAGGGGTGATCACTGCCATCCATCCAGGTGGTTTATCTGGAATAAAGTACCCTCATGCCAGCCAGAAGGTGCTGTCTGTGGGTGGGTGCTGGATGCCAGGGGGACAAGAGCCGGTGGGATCTGCTCAGGTTGGGAATTCCTGAGCTGTGTCATCGTTTGGAGCACTGGGCTGGTTTCCTTTGCTGCCACAGGTTTGAAGAGACTGAATTTGCCCACTCAGAGCAGAGCAATTTTGGTACCTTTGCAGTGAGTACAGTGAGTTCTACCTGGCTGCAAGGTACCTATGATTTGTTTTCAGGGGCAGCAGATGGGTCTTGTTGGATATTTTATAAAGTGGTTTTAGGTCTGGAGTTTTCCTGTACCCAAAACCCAAAAGTTGTCACTGAGCACAGCAATGAGATCAGCTATTTGATACATTTCACTTCTTCCCAGGAATTCTTACTATTCTTCCTCTGAAGATGTACTTTCCTGCTGCCACCTCTTTTGTTGTTTTGTTAGTTTTTTTCAAAACTGAATTGTTCTAGTCCACATGGTACATCATGTTTTCTACATCATGTTTTCTCCATTTTGGGGGGGAATGACCATCATATATCATCATATATCCCTTTCAAAAGCTTCATTTGTATTTATTTCTGTCAACTTAAGGTCAGTGTGCCAGGTCCTTCCCTCTGAATCAGTGGAAACAGATTGTAAAAATACATATGGGATATGTATTAACATTTTCTTCTCTGGAGCAGACTTGGTGTCTTGGCTCATGTTGTGCCCCAGCTGGCAGTTCAAGGGATATCGGGGCTGAGGATGGGGGAGAAGGTGTGTGTCAGTGCACAGATGTTCCAACATTCGGGGGAAAAAGATAATTATTCTGTTTTAAAAAGCAATATGTTTCTCTAAATAGCCTAGAAGCATCACATTGAGTTAGAGTTGGGAAGGGATGTACTGCTGGTTTTCATTTGGGGGGCTTAATACTGCACATATGCTTTTTACATCTGTTTTATCTGAATTCATGACAGTTAGATTATCCCTTGGCTTTATATTAGTGTCTAATATATTTAATATTCATAGATCCATAATTCAACATGTGTAATCAAATAATTACAGATGCCATTAGCCAAGTTATCACACTAATCTGGGTGTATTTCTATGGATAATAATTTAATGAAATTATCACTTAATTTCTGGAGCCCTCTTCTCTGCACAGAAATGAAAACGAAATGAAAGTGCTGCTCTTTTTCCTTCATTAAGAAACTCCAGCCTTGATTAACAGGATCTGAACAGCCAAACATTTAATACTTGGTTTCCTGAACTTCTACTCCCAGTGGCATTCACAGGAGGACACCAGATTAAAAAAATAGAACAGAAACTCCCCATTTACACAAAGGCTGTGTGGGAGGGAGAAGGGAGCAGTTGTGCCTCCTCCCCCTGTGCTGCACTCCTGGAGCAGGGGACACACCAAGCCTTTGCATGGCAGGAGCAGCCGTGGCAGGAGAAGCTCCAAGGGGGAAGATGTCTGTCCGTAGGTGGCTGCCTTCCACCCCTAAAGCCTACCTGTGGAAGATGTTGCTCATCAGAAAGGCCAGGAAGGCAAAAGTGTTGGGAAAGGACATCTGAGGGGGAGAAGGGAATGGATGGCAGAGAGGCTGTTCCTGCAGAGCCTCAGGCGCTGACAGAAGGCTCAGCCCTGGCTGTGATGGGGCCTCACCTCTGCTCTGTGCAGGGCTGTGTCCTTGCTTTACATGGTGCAAGTCACACAGTTGACAGTAAATGGCTCCTCACTGTCACTGACAGCAGGGGTTGTTTCTGCACTGCTTTGGAACCAGCTTTGAACTCATATTGTCTTTCTCAAACAGATTTGAGAACTGCGATGTGAGCTCTGTGCAAGGCCGGCAGCTGCAGAGCAGTTGGGTCTCCAGGTGTTCCCTCCAGATGTTCTCTCCCACCTTCCCTGGTCCCCCCATCACCTCAGTGTCCATACCCTTCACCCCTACACCACAAAGGCAGGGCTGGAATTCCCTGGTGTGTCCAGGGGACAGCAGCTGGGCAGTGAGCCTGGCACCAGCGGAGAGCAGCAGC
Organism: Urocynchramus pylzowi; assembly: GCA_013397555.1. Classification (NCBI taxonomy): domain Eukaryota; kingdom Metazoa; phylum Chordata; class Aves; order Passeriformes; family Fringillidae; genus Urocynchramus; species Urocynchramus pylzowi. The sequence goes on along the minus strand of VZRH01001377.1, from coordinate 2,538,061 downwards.
CACACCTGGATACCCCAGGAGCATCACCCACACCTGGATACCCCAGAAGCAGCAGCAGCCACACCTGGATACCCCAGGAGCAGCACCCACACCTGGATACCCCAGGAGCAGCAGCAGCCCCACCCGGCTACCCCAGGAGCAGCACCCACACCTGGATACCCCAGGAACAGCACCCATACCTGGATACCCCAGGAGCAGCAGCAGCCACATCTGGATACCCCAGGAGCAGCAGCAGCACACCTGGATACCCCAGGAGCAGCACCCACACCTGGATACCCCAGGAGCATCACCCACACCTGGATACCCCAGGAGCAGCACCCACACCTGGATACCCCACCCCATGGGGCTGTCCTGCCCTGTGGAGCCCCAGCTCCCCTTGGACTGGGAGTGCTGCACTGGGAAAGGCTGCTCCTGCACAGTCAGGGGAGATGGAAACTGCCAGGGGTCTCATCAGGAATACGACAGAAACAAAATAAAGGGATTAAAGAAATTAATGGATTCATTACCAGCGTCACAGTGGTTTGGATGCTTCTGACTTAGAGATTCCCCAAGTTCCCACTACAAAGCCTGCAGGAATCTGGCAACCATCTTCAGTGGTGAGGCAAGTACAGAGCAGCTCTTCCCTGGTGCACACTTCCACAGCAATGGATTATGGACTTTCTGAGTGCATGGCTCCATCCATGACCAAAAATAATAATGCTGATCTGCCCCTTTATAAATAAAAACAAAGCTGTTGGGAACTTACATACTATGGGACCATTTTCAGCGAACCAGACTGTAAGTAGCCTTTCTTCCTTCTGTTTGACCCAGGAGTTAGTGCAATTTGATGATGCAGAAGGATGCTGTGGCACCAAGGTATGAGTATGTGGACCCTGCCCTTCAGCACACTTGACACTCCCCTGGTCTGAAACTTTGTGGCTGAGATCCTCTACTCTGTCATATGCAGAAAATCAGATTTTCATAATAGACTTTCTGGTAAGAAGGGAAAATAAATTGGAATTCTAGATCAAGCTTTTTTCTTGAAGCACTACCTTATTTCTGGGTTTAAATCCCTCCTCATTTTCAGACCTATCCTTGGATGTCGTTCTTCACTTTCTATGCTGGGGATTGCTGTGTGCTATTAAGGGAATGTTATGTTCCACTTGAGAGGTGGTAAAGTGAAAATCACATAAATACTCAGGAAGAGCTCTTTGAGATGCTTCAGGACTTAAAGAGCTATGAATTTGCAAGCTCTACTAGCATGATCTCCTTTTATGGCTTATGTTTTTATCAAAATATGGTATTTTTACACTCAGATTTGACACGTGGATTCCTTCCAACATGAATAGAAAGAAGGCATCAGTCATCTGTATTTAAAATCTGTATTTATTTAAAATCTGTATTTAAAATTTATGGAGGATGTTGCATGTAAGAACTGGCATTGGGTAATGAGAGGGAAGTCACCAGTGACTTCTGCTGATCCTCAAAGTGTGACCCTGAGCAAGTCCTTGAATCTTCTGTGCCTCAGCCTGTGATGCTCCGGCATGATTAGCATGTGTACCTTATCAGCAAGGTTGTTGTGCAAGTTATTTAATGAGTGCTTGCAAAATGATTTGCAGCATTTGAATGGCAGAGGCTGTGTAATTGCACAGCACTGCTCTGGTTATAATTGCAGAGGCTGCAGGGAGCCTATGGCGAGCCACGGGCTGCCTCCCTGCTGAATAACCCACGGGCAAATGAGCATTTTAGTGCTGGGAGGAAAATCCAGTTACCCTGGAGCATAAGTGTGGATCCTCCACATTTCTGGGCAGTTCATGCTTGCCTGTGTAAAACTTGGGGGTAGAAGTTTGCTGCTGAGCACTAAGCAGATTTTCCTAGTGCTGTCTTCTGACTTGAAGATATTATTTAAGCAGAGAAAAATCTGTCCAAGTCAGCAACAATCTCAACAGCAGGGAGAAAATACCATACTTTGAGTGTGTCTCCATCAGGATGAAGAGCTTGCCACTGGAGGTATCTGTGTCCCAGAGAAGGAGTGCAGTCCTTGCATGCATTTTGTCAGGCCTCTCTCTGTACCCTGCGCTCCTCACATGTCCAGCTGGAAGGTCAGCCCGTGGATGACTCTTAGCTGTCACATAATACTAAACCCTGCCAAACAAACATGTCCAGCAGTGAGGAAACTGGGCACTGAATCTCACACAAGAGCCAGGATCCTGCTTTGCTTGCCTCTCCCTCTGCCTCCTCTGCCTTCAGGGCTGATGCCCTCGCTGGTGTCCTGCCCCTGAGGACACCAGACACAGCTCCAGCCAGGGCTTTGGCCTTCTGTCTGTGTAAATAGAACAGCTTCTTTCCAATGTTTGCACTAGAATTCCTGAACTGCAGCAGTGCAGAGAGGGACAGGTTCAGCTGTCACTTTTGCCACTGTTTTTTCTCCTGAGCAGGTGCCTTTAAGAGAGCTCTTCTGGTTTAAACTTTCCAGCTGTGTCAGGAGGCCTTGACATGCACCAAAAACCATAAAATATTTAGTGTTAAAGAACATCTGTAGGACCTGCTCCAAGGACCAGCCTGTGCTGAGGAGATGAATTCCTACTGATTTGGCCTTTTGCCCCATACCATACCAGTTTTATTAAAACTTCCTCCTCACCTTTTGAATTGTGCTGTTCCTCTGCAGAGCCAGGGCTGTGTGTGTGTCTCACCCGTGTATGCAAACCCCTCAGCTCAGGGTTAAGAATTAGCATGTGGTGCATTTTGTTCATGTAAAGGTACATGCCAATTAATTTGAATGTGAGTATGAAGTCCATGGATTCCATGTAAACTGCTTCATTCCTCAGTAGGGATTTCACTGGGGTGGAAGGAATAAAGCTGCTGCCCACCCTTGGGCACAAGCTGACTTTGGAGGGGATTTGCTAGTGTTTAAGCTTTAAGGTAGCACTAAGACAAGAAGTTTGGATTGCTATAGCTATCTTACCTGGATTTAGTTTCAGTCCATTTCCTTAAGGAACGACTTGTGAGCACAGTTTGAATAAGCAGCCTTTAGTAATAAACCCAGATGTGCTTATGATCGTAGGTGATCTGTTTCTATAGTGGGTGTTGAATTACTCTTTTTGATTTGGGAAAAAAAAACCAAAAAACTCCTGAAAGAGATTTTTAAACAAAGAAGCCCATGTCTTAGGCAGATGACAATTTAGGTGATAATCTAGAAATAATTATTCTTTCTACCACTGCAATTTAAAACAGCTATGGCATGACATTGTGAGCTGTGCTTTGGACAATGTTGTCAAAAACCATGCCCAAAGTCAGTAAAGGCCAGAAGGCTTGTTAAATGGAAAAATCATGGGCAAAACTCTTAATATCTTCCAGAAGGAAAGAAGTTTGTGCGAGCATTTCAGATTTCTTCATTCTGAGTGCAGATCTAATTTTTTAGGCCAACTGAACAAAATGTCTGTCTGGAGAGCTCCAGAAAGAGTAACAAAAGTAAACTATAAATATTCAGCTCTTGATTTCAGATTTTAATAAATTATGAGCTCTGTGAGAAGTATTTTTTCTTTCAAATAACAACTGGCTTGATTCATTTGGTAAGTTGGTTGCATAGTGCTTGTCACCTTCTATCTGGATACAATCCATAAGTCTCTGGCAACGCTTTAAGATGACACATCCCAAAGGAAATTGGGTCCAAGGGTCTAAGGAGGAGCAGCCACTCCCGGAGGAAGGCTCAGTCTATCTCTGTACCCGTGTCTCCAGCTATAAATAAAGCCTCCTGCACGGCCAGGCCTGAGTGACACGCGGTGCTCGAACATTACCCGACCTATATAACGATCCGGGAGTGCTCCGGGGCCAGCCCCGGGCTGGGGGACGGCGGGGCTCCCCGGGCTGTGTCCCCGCAGCCCGGCCCCGGGCAGCGCTCCGTGCTCCGGGAGCACAGCTGGCACAGCTGGGGCTGGCACGCCGGGCACCCTGCCCGCTGTACCGCTCCGCGGGCTCACAGCCTGCATGCGGGGACGCCTTCAGCTCTCAGGGAGGTGACACCAAAGCCGGTGGCCGGTGGGAATCGTTAAGCTGCACCTTGTTGGTGACCCCCGGGTCACAGCCGTGACCGCAGCGAGGGTGGCCCCCCCGGGCCCTGCTGTCGCCTGAGCAGCCGCGGTGCTGCTGGCCCCCTCCGGGCCCCGCAGCGCTCCGGGGGAACCGGCGGTAAATTATTATTCGGCCAATTTAGAAATTGCCGATCGATTTTCAGTGCTCAGAGGCGGATTTCTGGACGGGTAAAACCACGAGCTGAGCTCTCCCGGAGCCCGAAGCACTCAGCGGGGAGGAGGGAAGGAAAGGCTGGAATGCCAGCTGCTGCACACGCAACCCACGGAAAGAGATCTGGGAAGGTGAATGACAGGGGACTGGCTGTCCTCTGCTGTCCCCTGCTGCCCGCCGCTGTCCCCTGCCCGTCACTGCTGTCCCCTGCTGTCCCTGTTGTCCCCTGCAGCCCGCTGCTGTCCCCTGCCGTCCCCTGCCCATCACTGCTGTCCCCTACTGCCCCTGTTGTCCCCTTCCCGCTGCTGCCAGGTCCTGTCTGTCGCTGCTGTCCCCTGCCCGCGGCCAGCCCCGCGTCCCAGCCCGGTCACCGCCGCTGCCCAGCGCTTCCCCGGCTCCCAGGGCTGGCTGCAGGGAGCGCGTGTCCCCGAGGCCAGGCGCTGCCTGGGAGAAGAGTGTTTCTCTGAGACTTCGACATTTTTTCACGTAACTTCAGTCTAAGCAACATTTCCTCCTTTCTTTAGCTTAACGCCCACCTCCAGGGCAGGAGAAGGGTGGCCACGCTTCCCCGCAGGCTTCCACCTACTGACCTTCCAGGGCGGGTTAATTATTTTAAGATCTACCCGAAATATATTTAGAAATTCCAACAAATATCTTCTCCTCCAAAATAAACGCTTCCCAGCGCTGCGGGGTTTTCCACACCATCACCCTACACTTCAAAGTGAAAACATGAATAACTAACCATAAATGTGACTCTCGCACTCCACTGAACGCATCGGCAAAATTTCACAGGGAACCTTTTCCTTTAATAGAAACCATCGGATTAAATTCTCCCTGCTGCTTTAAGAGGGGGAATTCAATTTATCCTCAAAGATTATTAAACACTAACGCAGCTCTAACTTCGGGAACCTGTTTAAGAGTGTTTGTTTCCTGGAAAGAAAAGCCTTTTGGAGTTAAAATAACCAGTTGTGTGAATCACTAGGAGTGGCTTAGAGAAATACTACCGAGAGAAATCCCGGAGTATCCATCACCGCTCCAGGTTCCTTGCAGGGCTATCCAACCCCTCTTAGGTGTTAATGAGGGAAGGTCAGCGGCTTGTGTGGGGCCCAGAAGGGACGGGCTGCACCTTAGCGCTCGATTGGCATCGTCAGTGCAGGTGAGGCAGAGGGAGCCCCTCGGGGTCCCGCCGGCATCCACAGCAGTCCCCATCCAAATCCCTGGGATTTGCAGTCGGGAGCAGACCTTTAGCACAGGTTCCGGCCCACACTTGTTTTGCCTTGTTTCAAACTGCTGCGTTCCCTTCTCTCGCTCCAGTCGGTGCTGCGGCACCTTTGGCTCCTGGCGCTGGAAGATGTGCTGGCAGCGCCTTTTCTGCGGGATGCTGCCAAAAGAGTTCTTCTTTCCTCTGGGTGTAAGGAAGGTCGCACTCCTGTCACCACACTCACTCCGGACATGACAAAATAACCGGCTGCTGCCCTTTCGGGGGGACACGTTTTGCTCGGGGGGGCTCTGCCAGCCCAGGAGCCGCTGGGCCGCCTGCACAGCCCGGGCTGGCTCCCACCCCTCGCCCGGCTCGGCCTCCCCATCCTCCATCCCCCGCTCCTGCAGGGGAATCGGGAGCGTTTTCCCTCTCGTCTCTGTCAGACACCATGCTGTGTCTGCCCCCTCATCCCTCAGATTCCCGGGTTTTAGGGGAGTTGCTCTTCGGGCTGGTGGGGCTGATCCCGAGCTCAGGCCGTGTTCAGGAGTACTTTTGTCGGGCACTGCCTCTAAAAGCACAAAGGTTCCAAATCACCTTCCCTACCTCTGAAAGAGCAAGATGCGGGTTACGAAAAAAAATTAACTAATACCTGGACTGAAATTCTCACGTTTACACAATTCCAGCGTGAGAAGCTTCAAAGAAAAAAAAAAAAAAAAAGGCAATCAATTACACAAATATTGCGAAATACCTCATTTAATAATTGAGAATTAGCAACGCCGCAGGAACCTGTGTACCTGAAAGGCCTTTTCTGTCCCCTGCCAGCCCACTTTAGGGACAAATAGTTGGTTGTTGTTAAAATCGGGAGATTAGGGGGAGCTGGCAGAGCCAGGAATGTGGGCTGTTAAGCAGACATCTCCCATCCATCCTGGCTGGGGGTTGGGCCAGCAGCTCCCTGTCCCCGGCGCCCTTCCCACACAAAATTCACATTTTCAGCCCCAAAGCTCCCCTCGGACTTGCAGCCTTTACAGAGCTTTATCTCTGCCTTGTTTTTAGCTTCCACCAAAATGGATCATGGTTCACTCGCTCCTGAGATTGCGTCCCTGTGCCTGCTGTGCCTCATCCTTCTGCTCGGACTGGCAGCATCCACTCACTCGATATAAAGGGACATTTTTTTGGCTAAAAATCTCCTGCAGCAAGGGGGACTCGCATACAATACCTGGCAGGAGCTCCTTGCAGGCTGCCTCTAACTGTCAGAAATTCTTGTTAAGGCAAGGCTGCGAAGTTTTAAACACAATCTTCTGTCCTTCCCATTCCTTCTGAACGCTCAGACGTGCTTAAGTCCCTCTCGGTGACTCCTGAAGTATGCGTGTGCTCAGATACAGAGTATTTGTCATTGTGCACACTAAATGTTTGTGTCAGTGCCATCGCCTTTGGGCAAAACAATGAAATTTCTTTTCTCCAGAAGTGGGAGCAGAGATGCCCCTCTGTGAGCTGTCTCTGTCTAACATCAGAGAGGACCCGCAGATTTGAGATGCATTCAGCAGGTTTGAGGAGGTGCCCCTTCTTGCATCACTCTTCACACCTTGGAAATAGCTCTGCAGAATTGAAGTTTTTTGTGGGGAGGGCAGCCGTGGCAGGCACAGGGCCGGAGGGAGGCTGTGCCCGAGCCCTGGCAGAGCTGCGGGCTCAGGAGGAGCTGCTCCTGTCCCGCCTGCGGAGGAAGAGGAGAGCACGGCCCCGGGAGCTGCTCGCTGTGTCACGGCAGCTGTTACCCGCTCAGTTGGGAGCAGGTTGAAGGTAGCAGGGTTAACGGGGTGTTTTGATAAAAGCCAATTCCTCATGGACACAGCAGCCCAGAAAATCCCTTCAGCTCATGCCAGCGAGGTGTGTGCACGGCAGGCTGTGGGGAGCCGCGTCTGTCCCGGGAGTGCTGCGTGGAGAGACTGAGCACAGATGATTTGGTTACCTCACACAAGAGCACTTTGCCTTTAGAGAAGCGTGGAAGGTCTCAACAGGCGCCTTCTCACCAGAAACACTCTCCTGTGTGTTTGCCTTTGGGTGCTGCACAATCTCTGTGTCTTTGGTGCCTCTGTCCCTGTGCAGTGTATCTAAAGCAACATTCCAAATTCAAATGGAGCACCTTATGGTGCTAATTGGGTTCGGTTTGGTTTTTTTCACTGTGCACCTTTACAGCTATGTCTTTCTAATGAAACAAGAAAACCAAACCAGACCCTGAGTGACTAATGTCATTGTAAATGCTTCTGGAGCAGACGTTCCCGGGATAACCAGGGGATGTGTTGCTTCCTGGGAAGAAATAATTTTCAGGGACCTTCATGCTGATATTTTACATAAAACCTCTGTCTAACACCTGTTAAGGGGAACAGAATCTCAGCTGAGGCGGGCAGGAGGTCAGGGTGCAGGGGGGCGGAGGGAGGGGATGGATGAGCTGGCCCGGCTCGGCTTCTGCTCCTGTTCCCTGTCCAGCCTCCCGAGCACTGCCTGCCCCTCCAGGGACGGCGGGATTAGCTGGAGCCAATGCAAACCGCAGCCTCTGGGTTGAGCGAAGGGAGAAGATTGAAAAGGTGTGCACAATAACGCTGAGTGCTTTGGAAACCACGGCCATCATCTCAAATTAGCATTAAATCACCGCCCTGAGCAGCGCCCGGAGCTCAGAGCGGGGCGGGGAGGTATCTGCGCACAGCTCCCTGCCCCCAGAGTCCAGCATCCAGCTCCCAGCATCCAGCTCTCAGCATCCAGCTCCCAGCATCCAGCTCCCAGCATCCAGAGCCCAGCATCCAGCTCCCAGCATCCAGCTCCTAGCATCCAGCTCCTAGCATCCAGCTCCTAGCATCCAGAGCCCAGCATCCAGCTCCCTGCCCCCAGAGCCCAGCATCCAGCTCCCAGCATCCAGAGCCCAGCACCCAGCTCCCTGCCCCCAGAGCCCAGCACCCAGCTCCCGGTGCCCAGCTCCATGTGCTGGGCTCCCCCTGGAGCCTTCAGCAGCCACAGAGGTCCTGGCTCTGTGCTTGGAACACTCACACCTGCGCTCAGTTTTCCCATCCAGGTACTAAACTTTCACGGAATAAATAAATAAATATTGGCCACGGAGAGCTGAGACGTGAAACATCAAGCTACACGACTCGTAATGCCCATTTATCTTTTGGCATTTTTCAACAGTTACAGCCCCTAAAGGAGAGCAGTGATCTCAGAAATTCCCTGACCCACACGCTCCGTGCCGCGCTGAAGTGCAGCGCTGCCAAGGCGAGAAGCGTCTTCCAGAGGAGTTACATCACCGCCCTCTGTCCTCCCGTCATCAGCCTCAACATGCGGCGAGGCCAAAGCCAGCCCAAGCACTGTGCTCGCCCCTCGTCTCTCCGGCGGACCGACACGGGGCCCTGCACTCTTAATTTTCAGGTATCCCAGAAGCTTTACCAGGGGTGTGTAATTTATTGCAGAATCCTGCTGGATGGAGGGGCCCGGGGGCACTGAGCGCACGTTGTGCCCTCCCCTCGGGTGGGTGCAGGGCACCCCAGGCTCCCCAGGGAGCCTCCCAAAAAGGGGGTGCTGCTGGGGGTCAGTCACTCTGCCTGAGCCCTGGGAGCCACCCAAAAAGGGGGTGCTGCTGGGGGTCAGCCACTCTGCCTGAGCCCCGGGAGCCTCCCAAAAAGGGGGTGCTGCTGGGTCAGCCACTCTGCCTGAGCCCTGGGAGCCACCCAAAAAGGGGGTGCTGCTGGGTCAGCCACTCTGCCTGAGCCCCGAGAGCCACCCAAAAAGGGGGTGCTGCTGGGTCAGCCACTCTGTCTGAGCCCCGGGAGCCTCCCAAAAAGGGGGTGCTGCTGGGTCAGCCACTCTGTCTGAGCCCTGGGAGCCACCCAAAAAGGGGGTGCTGCTGGGTCAGCCACTCTGCCTGAGCCCTGGGAGCCACCCAAAAAGGGGGTGCTGCTGGGCCAGCAGCTCTGCCCGAGCCCCAGGAGGGGCTGGGAGCAGGAGCAGGCCGGCCAGCCCTGCCCTCAGGGCTCAGCAGCCTGTGCTGCAGCTGAGCCACGGCCCTCTCCCGACTGGATGAGGGCACCTGGAGGGGACTCTGCTCTAATCCCCGCAATTGTCCGGTGCCCGAGCCCTGGCTTGCAGCAGCAGCACTCAGACCGTGCACTTCAAGCTTTTTAGAAGTCAGATCTCCAGAGTGGAGGGATGGCTGCTCTCTACAGGGGGGCAACGGCAAAAGAGATTAATCTTCTCCAAGGCGAGTAAGCATTCAAATAAAAATCATCACTTAGTGAAATGGCTGCCATTAAAGCAATACCCTCTGAACCTCGTGAGAGTGGTTTTGCTTTAAGCACATCCTGAACTGACAATTAGGAGACCTGTGGCTGATGTAACTGAGACCCCGAGGGGTAACAGAGACCACAGGGAACTCAGTCAAACACAAGGATAGGAATTCCAGGACTGGAATCCCCATGAAACCAAGACAATCCTATTTGACTTCACTACTTATTTCCCAGTAAATCCATGGCAGTCCTACCAATCATTTTTGGAAGTGGGAATCACTCAGGAGCCTCAACAACAGTACATGAGATTTTTTCCTGTGGGACAAGGAGATAGCAGAAATCACCAGTGCTGCCTTGCTAGTCCTCCTTAGTGCCAAGATTGTGCTGAGCTGCAGTGCTGGCCACCGGGGCCAGTGGGGCTCTGCACTTCCCACTTCTCCTGGGAGTTACCCAGGAAAGGCAGAGAGGGCAAGGATGGAGTGCATCCCTCTGCTTCATAGCACAGCTCCATATGCTGGGACAGGTTGCAGAAAAACACTGAACTTTATTTTACAGCTATAGTTGGAACAAGGTTTAGGAAACACAAGTAGCTCCACTTTAGAAAATTGGAAAAGTGCCTCCTTGGGAATAGGGCTGCATTAGCAGGGCGTTTTGGCTGATTAAGTGAATTTGCATGCAGATTTTGCTGTTTCAACAAAGAAAAAAGGAAAGATTTTTCATCCTTCTTGGCTGTTAATTTTTCCAGAATTTGCCTGCCAGGGTAATTGTTCAGGATAGTGAGCGATTAAGATCTGTTTTGCAAACAGAAGTATAATGAGGTTTTAATATCTGGCATTTCCACAGCAATACACTCAAATCCCCATAAGATAAAATACAGTCAGGAAGAACAACAGACATCTCCTAGGTTGTCACCAAGAAGTTTCTGGCTTCGGTGCTTTTGTGTGGTTTTCAAAAAAAAAAAA
>VZRH01001377.1:2504195-2527338 GCA_013397555.1 Urocynchramus pylzowi | reverse complement strand
AAAAAAAAAAAAAAAAAAGAAACGAGATGTAAGATTATAATTATCCATGATGGCAACACAATGCTCATAATGAGAAAACAATGCTCTTTGGACTTCCACCCAGGGCAGCTCCCGCCTCTTCCTCTCTGCATCCCTCTGAGTAGCTGAATTAAAAATAAAATATGAGCTGGAGGAGGAGGCACGGTGCCCATGGGCAGGAGGAGCAGCCCCAGCCCCGTGGCCCCGCTCGTGATCCTGAGCGTTCTGGGCCCAGGCCAGCCCCGTGCAGGAGGATATTGGATCATTTTTTGCTCTGACAACAGGAAGCCCCAGACAAGGCATTTCCCATTCTTGCTCCAGCATTAAATGAACGGCCTTTAAAAAAGGAATGTCCCACAAAGAAGTGTTTTTAACAAGAGCTCTGTCTGCACTCAGTTGGGCTGAGCAGAGTCAGAGCAATGCTGCCCATCAGGGCTCCCTCCCTCGGGCCCCTCCTCTTCGTGGCACTGACCATGAGACCACCTGCCCTGTAAAACAGCCCTTTATTGCCGGCTCCAGCACTGATGGTCCTGACCTGGCACATTTCCAACAGGATATTGGAGTTTAGATCCAGGTGCTCGCTCAGACAAGTGTTAAATGCTCACTGCAGTCACAGAGTAGGGAGAGGAGAGAACATCCCAGCCGTGCTAGGGTCTCACTTCTGAGGTCCCACCACCTCTTAGGCATGGCTGAAGAGGTTTCTGCTATCCTTGATGCCCAGGGAGAGCCTCTACCAACTCTGACCCTGCTGTCTGGCTCTTACTGTCTCCCTTCCCCTTTCTCCCACCTTATCCTCTTCTGCAAATCCCTTTTCTTCCCAAATCCCCCTCCCAACCTTAACACTTCTGACACTGTGCCTCTAGAATAAGGTCTCATGTTCAGTACCACAATTCACAGAACAGCTCAGACTTCTCCCAGTCATTGTGTCAACAGCTTGACCTATGAGAAGATAACTGATGCTTCACTACTGCCCATTCCCTCTTCCCCTGCAGACATGGATCCTGCCTGCTTCCAGACACACTGTCCATGAATCAATGCTCAGCTAAGTCATAAATAATCCCTTTAAACTCTTTTTGCAAGTCTTCCAGCCTTTGAACTGCTCTGTAAACTTTGTTCCAGTGCATCTTGGAAAGAACCTTTTAATGATTCAAATACTGCCTGAATTTTTGATGGGTCCTCTGCAGAGACGTGACATTCATTTGAACAACCAGCTTTCATTTGCACCACGTGGGAAATGGAACAAGGAAAAGTTAGATGTTCCCCTCAGGTTCATGCAACAGCCTAGACAGAGATGTAGTTCCTTGACCCTAGTCCCATTCCTGCCCCCAAACCACGTGGCAAGCAGATATCTATCTCTTTAGGAGGATTGCCATGCTGATCTCATCACTGGCACCTCACCCGCCTGCTTTTTTATCTCTAATTATGCACTGACACAATTATCCTTCATTACAGAGAGTGCCCGCTGTGCACACACAGACAGGGAAACTGCTCTGCACTGCAGCTGGGCCAGGCTTTATTCTGTCTGCAGCAAGATTTACCCACCAGCATCCTTTTTTAACTGTTGAGTGTAACAGAAACCAGTGAGGGGGGTGGGTTTTTGTTCTCTGGATAGAACTGCCCTGGTGTCGTGGTTTACACTTGATCCACAAAGATACAAATTGTCTTCATGCCTTCTCCCTTTTAGCATTTTCTGCAATATTAAGTTTTTCATTACACATGATAAAACTGCTATCACTAAAGCTTTCTGCTTGGTTCAGGGCACTTTCCCATGTCATCTACCTGTATTTATTTCTCCTTGGCAAGGAGAAATTAATATAAATAACAAAATGTATGACCTTAGGCAATCTGGGTATGGCAACCGCTTCTGAAATCACCAGATGGAAATCAATCAGGTTCTAACTGCATAGGAGTGAATAAGAATCCCTGGCCTGATGACTGCCATGCACTGGGTCATCCATGAGTGAGATTTTGGAGAGGGGACTGCAAGTGAGGCCGAGGTGGAGCCCACCCTTCCCACTCACAGTGCTGCTCAGACACTCCAGCCTGGTTTCCCCCAGTGAGGTGTGCCCGGTGGGGATGGCACCAGGCCCTGGCTGACCCTGCTGCCCCAGGCTCCTGCAGAGACCTCACTGCACAGGGAGTGCCTGTGCCAGCCTGTCCTGCCAGGCTGCACACAGGCAGGGACATTCCCAGGCAGTGAGAACAGCTCCCTCCTGCCCACATTGTCCCCCTGGCACCTGCAGGAGGGGCCAAGGGCTCTGGTTTACAGGTGCCCAGGGTCTCTTGGGTGGCTTCTTGTGCCTCTGGTTACAAACAGCTCCAGCCCAAAGCCAGTGGCCTTTCACTGGCACATGGCACCTTCAAACAACCAGGACGTTTGGTGACAGGAGTTTATTTGTCCAAATCAGTCACAGGTCAGTGCTTAAATAACTCTATTTGTATCTTGGTTCTATTTTGTTTCTTCTTCACTTTTGGAATCAACCTGAGAAAGAGAGACAGTTCCTGGTGTAGTATAAACCTCTGTTTTAGCAGCTGAGGATGTGAGCCTTATGTCTCATACCAGAAGGGAATTTCTCTGCTGTCAAGAGCTGGCTTTTCTACTTAATTCAGTCCTCCATCCTGCTGCCAAGAGAATGGGTTTCAGATTCCTCTGAATTTTCTTGGATGAATGGCTAGACCATGCTGGTTTGCAAACTTACTAAAAAAAGGAGGCAGGGTTGTGTTTTCATTTGCTTGTATTGTTTTAAGAAAGTTGATACGTTCCACAAATAAAGATATTCTTTGTTTTATAACAGTAAAAGAAGTTGGGAAGATGAAGCTCCAGAAAACCCATCAGGAATTCCCCAGCCTGGTTTTTAATCTGTGTCACCTCACCACGAGTGAGGTGCTTTGTGACTGATTCATATTTTGATAGTGCTGTATTTTATGTGCCATTTATCAGCTTTTGGCACCATCAGAAAAGTTCTAGTGAAATATTTTTGTGGAGGACAGAATGGGAGGAGGACTGAATGGGAGGTGGACAGGAAGATGATTCTCCCCTGACTTGGTGGAAGAAATTATAGATATCTCCCATAAAAAAGAAGTGAATCCATGAGTTCACAGGGATGTAATGCAGTCTGCCTGTGGCTCTGCCATGCACAGTGATCAGAAACCCTAAAAACTCTCTTTTTTTTTTTTTCTTTTAGAATCAAGAGAAGCTGTATAATATTTACAGTCTTCTTGAACAATGCAGAGGAGTGAGTCATCACACTTATCTCAGCACAGTCTCTGACAGCAGCCTCTGAGGCACTGGGCAGCATCACTGATCCAGAGCAGGGGGGAGAGGCAGCACAGGGCAGCCTCTGGAGGAGCAGACCCACATCTGGCTGCTGGGCAGCAGTGACACACACACAAGAAATCCTGCTACAGCAGAGTCTCTATCACTCTGTATACTTTCTTAATTTGGGGCACACTGTTAAAGATTTGAGGACTCTTCAAGCCATTTTTGTTTTTGAAGGAACTTTTGGGCGAAGCCCAAACAGCTTTGGCTTGGTGAGTCAATGTTTCTTTCAAGCTTTTCACCCCGTTTGCCACTTGATTGGTAGCACACTGTACTTAAAGGACTATTTTCATACGATCCTTGATGTTATTCCACCAGACCAGTGTAATGTTAGTCACCACGCAGAGCAGAACCAGCTGGAAAACAGCACAGAAGCCATGTGTTGCTCTTGTTCAGAGTTCAGAGAAACACTCAGACACAGCTCAGCATCCAGCTTTGTCAATGCACCTTAAATTGATCTTCTGTTCCTAATCCTGCCTTCTCTGGAGATAACGTCCAGTGAAATTGCTCTAACTTTATTTGTGTAGGTCTAATGCTGATCAAAGATCAGGATACTTTCACATACAGAACATTATGAGATAAAGACCAATCTCAGACCCAGAGAGGGTGCAGAGCATGCCATGTCCTCTCATAATGAGCTGTGACAAGGAAATAAAATTACTTGGCTAATACTTCTGAATCTGGGAGGACTGAGGAGAGGTTTCAAATAGGTCCCTGTATTACTTTGGTCAATGAAAATTACATTATTTTATCGTGTTTTCAAACTAAGAGATTGGTTTATATCCTTTTGCATACCAATAGCAACATTTCTAGTTCAGCATTCATGACCTTTTATCTCCCCTGCCATTCCACTCCACATATCCATTCCCCCACTGAGGAGCTTCCACCACTGAACTGTGTTATCACTGTCAAGCAACCACCTCGATATTTGAGTTTTGTTTCACTGCTGCCTGCAACACAAACTGAGCTGCTCAGGACAGCCCTGCAACACACATTTAGAGAGTGATTTGCCTAAAAAAGGGAGAAGAGATGGGCTCTGGTCTCTGCTATTGAGCCTTCCCACAAACTCCTGCCAGCCCTTCCACCCTCCTCCACTGCTGAGCTTTGCCTCTCATTTTTTTCCCTGGAGCACTGTGGATCCCTACAGTCTCCTAATAAAGCAGCACATTTTCTTCTTCCTCCTGCAAGATGTCTCACAGTTTGGGATTTAGGAGCCCAGGCAAGAGGTAAGCAGGTTGGTTTTGAATGGTCTCACAGCTTGTCACTACACCAGAGCTAATGGAAGGTTAAACCAAAATGAGAAGCAAATAGCACTAAGCAAACTGGAGGTGATGATGGGAGGGGGATATGAACACTTTGGGGGCTGCCAGATTTTTTTTCAGCCACTGTCAACCTACAAGCTTTGCTTTCCATTGATTTATCACCTTATTGCTCTCGGAATCAGGATGACAAAGACTCTCTCAAGCATCTGATAAGTAGGGAGACTCTTCCTGTGGTCTCCCATGCACTGCATAGCTCATATTGGTGGCCCTGCAGGCTGTGACAGTGTCCTCCTGCATGTCTCCAGAGAGAAATGACAACTGAACATTGCACAGAAACTTTGGTGACATCTCTGAGCACTGCTGAGAGGTGTGTGACATTTGGCATGTCAGGGGCTTGCCACTGCAGTACTCTGGGCTTTAATTCTGGGTCTATCCAAGTTCCTTGTGCTTGGGCAGTACATCTCAAAGTTTGCCCTTCTATCCCCACCTGGCTGTGGCTTGGGCTGCAGTAGGACAGAAGCCTTTCTCTTAAGGAACAGGCTTTTCTCTGAAAGAACAGCCTTTCTCTTAACCACACACTGGAGACTCTGGTTCTCAGGTTCGGGCTGTACCTGGCTTCTACATTTGCTCTGCTGTACCAGTTCTGAGTGTGCCCCTCTCATGGGAAGGGTCATATGTTAGAAATAGGCTTCCTCTAATTAGCCAAATTCAAACCTTGGAATTGAGTGGCTTTTCCACAATACATCATTTACATTTACCCAGGAGCAGAACCCCGGGTACTTGGAAGCTGCCAAGAAGGTTCTCACCTTCACTCTGGGAAGAGATCAAGTAGACAGTTAATATAAAATTTCCTTTTATCCTTTTATATTTGCTTATTGCCTCTCTCTTTTCAGCCCATTAGGAAATAAGGTCAGCATCACCTCAGAGAGTACCTGTCATGCTGTTTTACTGTCCCCTACTTCTTTTTGTTCACCAAAAGCCATCCTGATCTTGCTGAGCTTTGCCTCAGCTCTCACATCTGGAGGGTCCAAGTAGTGAGGAGCCAGGAAGACTGCATAAAGAAAAGTCACATTCACAAAACAGGAAATGTTATTCTCCTTAAAATTCTTCCTGTTATTTTATTTTCAGTGAAGATTTGAAAATTCTCCTACAGAAAGACCCTGGCCATGAGGCAGTGAAGTATTTTCCCAAGTCTCTTCCCAAACTCTTGCAGAATACTGAGTCCTCCTGCTGCAAGGGCTCCATTTTCCCTGATGCAATCAGTGGTCTTTCAGATAAGTTATCAGTTTGAGGCTCCCAAATTCTCACTGCTCCCTAGGCCCTGCAAGCTTGGTAATAATGTCCAGTGAAAAGTTTTCCAACCTGCTGAGCTGCTCTCTGGTGTGAACTTATCAGTCCTGCTGCCTCTCTGGTATCGAGTCCTGGCTTGTCAGTAAGTGACTCTTCTTTCAGGAGTCCTACATGCTGGAAGCAGATTTAGTTTCATGATTGTTTCCCATGAAACCCGGATGACTCTTAGTCCTGGGAAGAAGTAGGTCGTATTAGCGAGGCTAACGGGATTAAGCACAGTTCAGTAGGACACTCAGATGGCCAGGGATTTCTGCCCTGCTGACAAGCACCGTGCAGCACATCAGGAGTGCCAAATGTCCCTGGCAAAGGAAAAACTTAAATACTCCTTCCTTTGGTACATACCTACTTCTACCTTGAATAAAGAACAAAACCGGGCAATCTCATGATGCGGTCCTGGGAGCCCTCGGACAAAGTTTGTAAAACGACTCCCATTTTACCCTTGACTTATCTCTTTCTGCATTCCCCCTCGAAACACCCAGCAGCAAGAGCGGGAGCTGTGAGCGGGTGGGGGATGCGGGCCGGGCACATCCCACAGCCCCGGCTCCCAGTCTCCATCAGCTCCCAGAACGCAGCGATTACATCCTCGCCACTGCCTCTAGAGGGTAGAGCAATCATGGGTCTCCACAGGGGCAAGCAGGCTGAACAGTGCCATTTCAGACTCCTAAAAGCTTTAAAATTTCCTTAGCAACCCTGCACGAAACCTGCCAGTCAGTGCAGCCAGCCGGCAGACCTGAGACTGGTGATGCAGCAGTTTCGCAGCGCGCTGCCAGATCCGTCCCGCTCCAAACATATTCATAGCAGGCTCATGGACGTCCCAGGACTGCTTTGGCAGCAATTGTGCGGGATAAATAAAGCTCCCATTGTTGCAGATGACTCTGCTTTCAATTGCAGGGGAATCCAGGCCAGCGGGGACTTCTGCCTGATAAAGGCTCGCCCATTTCGCACATTTGCGCCGCTGCTCCGGTAATGCAGGGCTCAGCTGCAGCGCTGCACTGCACCTTCCCCAGTTTATTTGGGGCAGCTGTTTCCTAGTCATTTGCAGCACTTTTCTAAACAGCTACCCCTCCACTATAGTGCTTAATTCTTGTGTCCCCAGCCTCACTGCACTGCCATTTGAACAGGCAGGAGTTGATATATTCTAGACCATGGGTAGGTCTGGCTCTGCACATAAAAACAGAGGGAGTCTTTGCCTCAGAAATCTTTATGGGCAAGAGGGGTTTATATCATGGGATGTAAGTCTATAATCAAGGGATTGTGTGTTTTCTGAACTATTGAGTGGAAGGAATAGTGTTCTTTCTATGACATGCCTTGACAGAAAGTCTTTTTGTAGTAGACTTTGAGCTGTGCATGTTCACTTACAGCAGTCCCGATCATGACCTCTGAACAAATGCCTGAAAACTCCTTGGATTTCACTAGCTGTAAATATTCCTTTCATAGAATAAATTAAAAGGGCCTGATGCAGATGTTTGCATTCCGTCTTAACTTTACAACACATTTATTTGCCCCTCCAGCTATCTACAGAACAATTACTGCTCCTGACTCGTGTACAGCCTGAACAGCACAGAGATACAGCCTCCTCAGAGAGAAATACCAGTCCATCTTCATTTGCTTAACTACCTTCCTCCTAAAACACTTCAGAAACTGCGTGCAACTTCCCTGGAACAGAAATTTCTCACTAGTAGGCACCTGAATAATTAGAAGTCTTATTGAAAATTTTATTCCAGCAATCTGCTCTGCCTATACAGCATGTGTGTTTGAAGCTAATCAGAGCTCAGAAGGCAGTTTATATAAATCAGCCTGGGGATGGTAATATGATAGCAGCCGTGCTTGTTTATAACACAGCCTTCTACATGGTGCAAAGTCTGAGTTTGATTGTTTATAGCAGCAATGAAAAGCCATGCCTCTGCCTTGCCCTTTGATTGCTCGTCTCATCTGAACCACTGAAAGCTGCAAAAATTCCAACAGCACTTTTTTTCTAGATGTTTAATCCACTATGCTGCAGCCTGTAGAACAGGAAAAAATAAAAAGTAGTAAAGTTAAGGTAGGCAGTTTTTCAGGAGTCTAACCTCTCTCACAGGGGCCAGAAAGAGTGTCAAAGCACGTGTCTCTCACAGGAGCACTGGGACAAAGCTCCCCATGGTCCTGCAGGGCTGGCTGGCTGCAGCAGCTCATGGCCTGTGCACAGCCAGCACACACAGCCCAGCTGGGCTCACAGGGAGTGGAATGGGGACTGTGAGAGAGTCGTTTGTTTTCCCACTTCTCTGGATGCCAGACGTCTCAATCTGCTTGCAATTTGGGGAGGGAGAGATCCCCAGGGGAGCAGGAGGGAAAGGAATGGAGGAGGCTGCTTCCTATGCTCTCAGCATGGCAACCCATTGAGAAACAAGGGAAGACAGACAAGAAACTTGCTAAAATACAGTCAATTATGTCTAAGGACTCTACGAAAGGGAGAAATGTTGCTTATAAACAATGCTTTAGGAGCAACAGAAATTATGAGACATGGTTTCTGCACACTGTCCCGTGCAGATCAGATTCTCTGATGTCTGACAGCACAGTTGTGCTCCCCTTGCAGCTTTTATCATTGGGGAGGCATGGTGGGTTTCTCCCCTGCACAGTACACTATAGGAGTGACACGTGGAGCACTCTGGATGTATTCATTTGGGAGTGAATCTCCTTGCTGCTTTTGGAAAAAATAGCAAACATGTAGGGCACAGCCTGACCCTCACAGACATGCTGAGGACCAGCACAGAGGGCACTTCCTCACTGCTGGAAGGAGGGTGGCACATCTGACCTTAGTCCCAGGCAATAACAAGTAACACCACGTGCCTAACATGGGGCTCACCTTTGCTTTTATGAGGCAAACAGGAAGCTTTTCCCTAACAGGTTTCCCATGGCCCTTCTCCAACCACGCAGAGCGCGCGTGGCTGGCCAGGGAAGCAGAGAGCCCTTCCCAGCACTGCTGGCTCATCCACACTGAGGACACCCATCCTCAGGTCACCAAATGAGCACTCCAGCACTTACCCTGGCAAAGCTCCGAGTGAGCAGCTCACTCCTGAGCAGATAAATGAACGCCCAATGGGCAGGGCTGGCTCTGCAGGGAAGGTGTCTGCGTCCCCACAGGGTCCCCACAGCAGGGTGAGTGACACAGGCCTGCTTTATGGCTCTGTAAAAGCTATGTGAAAAGCCACCTGAGGCTGGTGGCTGAACATGACCATGTTTTATGGCACGCTGTTTTCCCTTTTACTGTGCTTCTCCAGGAATGTGGTGTCACCTGAGATCTGCAAGATGCACCCAGGGGTGTGTAACAGCCCCAAAGCCTTCAGTGCACTGAATTCATGGATTGGCTGTGCTGAACTGCTCACTTGAGGATGTGTCTTGCACAGCCTGTAGCATGTTAGCTATGTGAGCTTTGCATTTGTTTTGTTATCACCCTCCAGTAGCTCCTGGGAGGGGGACTGTGCCCACCCATGGCTGTCCTGGGCTCTTCCTGCAGGATGAGCTGCTGCTGGAGGGTGAGCTGCTGTGTGATCCTCTGCTCTGCTGCTCCAGCCTGTGCTCTCTGTGAAAGACCAGGATATTCATAGCACATGCTCTAGTAATGTTATTGGTTCCCGTTATCAGTTTTCAGCATCCATCTTTAACCTTAATTATATATTTATATTTCTGGTGACTGCAACAAATGCCTTTCCTTCTCTCAGTATCACTGACAGTAACAGTGTAGATACCCAGATGTATTTGCCTCCTTGGTGTACAACAATGAGTTTAAATCCATAAAGAAAAATTAGACTTAGAACTGCTATTTTGGTGTTGGCCTTTTTCATTAGAGTGAGACACAAATCACAGAACTCTTAATTTTCTTTACACTGCTGCCCAGTCCCCTCTGTTCATGAATTAGCTGGCATTTCTCCTAGCTCACCATCAGTGTGCTGAGATGATGATAAACCTTACAGCAAATTAATTTGGGAGTGGGTGTAGGCAGTCTGAATTTGTGAATTTTTAATTCCAGATATATCTCAGAACCATTTTGCCTTTCTGTGACAATATTCCTCTGGGACAAACTGAGATTGCCTACAGGTTACTGCTATCATTTTGTGCTTCTTTCACTTACTTAACCTATTTTGCTGCTTCGTGGATTCAACCATTAAGCCATCCAGTCCTTCAAGGAATTATTCAAACTTCCTAACAGGGAAGTCATTGATATTCAAAGACTTGTATTTCTTGGGATTAGCCGTTCTACAGGGCCTCTGCAATACCTACATGTATTTATTTATTTCCAGTGTAAGGGTTAAGGAAGTGTCCCAAGCAGCAGAGGCCACACTGGCTCTGCTGGCTGCAAGCCAGCACACACACACCTCCCATTTGTAACATCCCAATTGAAGTGTCTTTTGCACAGTAAAAGCATTTAGTAATGAACACAGGCCACAAGGAGTTTATGTGAGTCACTGTCCGACAAAATAAATGTCAAACGTGAGCATCTATTAAACTGCAGGGGGTTTAAAATGTCACCAAAAGTGTTTTTGGGAAAAGAACCTCCATGAGTGCTAAAGTAAAGCAAGGTGACAGGTCTGTATGGGAGATGAGGCTGACACTGTTACTGCTCTAACAGCCAGTCTTTCTCCTTTTCACTGACATGAGCCTGTTTCATGTAATTTCCATGGTGAGTTTTCTGTATGCAAACACACAATTACTACAATGTGTGTGTAATTGGTTGTTCTGTTAGTTAATCATGTGGCTAAATCATCTCTCCATAAATAAAGCAGGAAGA
Organism: Urocynchramus pylzowi; assembly: GCA_013397555.1. Classification (NCBI taxonomy): domain Eukaryota; kingdom Metazoa; phylum Chordata; class Aves; order Passeriformes; family Fringillidae; genus Urocynchramus; species Urocynchramus pylzowi. The sequence continues at coordinate 2,516,624 of VZRH01001377.1, read as the reverse complement.
ATCACACACCATCAATCTAGGAAAACAAATGAAAATAAGATTCTCTCCACAAAGTTTTGTAAAAAGACTTAATTCCCTCAGTCTCAAGAGGAGACAGAAAGCTCTGTCAGCCTTGCTGCTGCTGGGTCTGGTCATCTCCTGCTCCCCTCTGGTGCCAGCTGGTTCCCAAAGGGATCCTCCAGTCCTGGGCATTGTCAGGTTGGCTCTGGCAGTATTTGCTTGGTGTTAAGAAACCTGAGATTTGTTGGTTTTCAATTGATCCACTTCACATTCTGTCTTTTGGAAATGGAAAGAAGTGGATTGAGAAATAACTGGGAAAAAATGAGGAAGCTCCTCTGGGCAGGAACAGTCAGAGAGCTGATGGAGCCAGAACAGGAGGAACAATAGGCCTTTGTCCTTCTCACAGGTTATTGCTATTTTGTTTGCCTTGAAGTCCAATATCCCAAGAAATGACTCCCAAAGCAGTCTTGGTTCCCTCCAGTTGCTTCACATGATGTTTTCTGGTGGGAATTTCCAAAGTGCTCTGAAGAGTTAAGCTTTGAAAAGTTCCAGCTTCCCTGATAGTTACAAAATGTTGTGTTGTTTTGGTTTCCTTTTACCAAAACAGTGATTTTTAACCAAAATAACAGGGAAAGAAAAGTAATGAGCCTGAATTTTATGTAACAGAGAAAGAGGAGAAGGTGACTGTGGGAGCAGTCACAAAGCACACGTGTTGGCACAGGTCTCCCTGTGGAGCTGCACTCCCTGGCAGTGCCCAGACCCACCAGAAGCAGAGAGCCAAGGCTGGGCACACAGTGCCCAATGGCCAGAAGAGGGACATGACAGACAGACAGATCCCTCCTGGAGCTGTAATCCCTCCTGGCACAGCCCCTGGGCACTGCCTGCCCTGCCCTGCTCTCAGGAGCCCATCCACACCAGGACCTCAGCCTAACCTTGGGCATTCTCTTCTCTTCAGGCCTGGGCTTCCACTCCTGCCTCTTCCACCTCCACACCAAGATGTACCTCCCCCTGCTCAGCCACCAATTCCCAAAATCACAGCTGTTCCTACAAGCCCTCAAGAGTCAGCTGGAGTCCTCCATGTTTCCTTGCTGCCCTGCTGCTGTGTGTATCTACTTTACTCTTCTGTCTCCTCCATTGGGGCAGATGATTGAGGGTGTCCCATGGATTTCCAGATAGCCAATCCTCAAGCTTTTGCCTGGTAGGATTCAAAAATGGCTTATCACCATGTACAAGCACTCCACAACCAGCCAAACAGACCAACAGTCTACCTGGCCTCTAGTCCCTGCTACATTGCCCAGAACCTCTCCATCACTGCCACCATCTGATGCTGAACCAGGCTCCAGCATGCTTGGGCCAGCAGATTAAATCAGCAGTCTGAGGTTACACCACCTTCAGCCTTGCTCCTCCCCAAGGCAAAGATATCTGATCCTCTGGGGAACCAGGTCCTAGATTGCCACTGTCAGCCCAATACACTGAAGGAAAATAACTCCAGCCTGGATTGGCCTTAATACAGAATTGCAGCAGCCCCAGTGCTGACTCACAAAAAGTTGTCCTTGTTTTGAGGGCAGTGACACCTGCCAAGAGGATGGGAAAGGTGAGCACAGTGGTGACATCTTTAAACATACTGACCTTGGCAACGTAATGTTTCTGGGATTGTGTGACACTGCTATAAATTATTATTCAGACAGACAGGAAATGGAGACATTGGACTGGAAAAAGTGTCCTGCTCCCTTGAAACCAGTGCCGAGCTGTTGGACTGAGAGATGATCAGTAGCAAGTTGGAAGAATCTTTGAAAAACAACCTATTTAAACATCAAGTTGCTCTCACATTTAGACAGCACTCCCTCTACTATAAGTAATTTTCAGCTCTCAAATTATAGGCTATAGGGAGGAAGAAATCAATTGCACTAGATTTGCAGGTTTGCAAATGGCCATGTGTGAAGTTATGCACAGGAATATCCCCTTTGGAAAGCTGTGTGAGCCTGAGGGCATCAGGGCTCATCCTCTTCCATCTGTACCTGTGCTGGCTGAGGCATTGTCTGCCTTCCTCAGGTCCTGAGTGTCTGTGTAACCTGTGCAGGACTGTTTCCTACTATTTCAAACCCCTTTAGGCACGGGCTTCCACCTTTTTCCTGGAAGGGTATGTCTGTGATTTAGTACATAGCACTAATAAGGCATTTTTCATATACTCAGTCTAAAGTTTTGGAAAATATTCTTTCTCCTCTCTTACCTTTACTCAAATTCCCAGAACAAATTATAGCTCTTTTTTATTTTGTACCTGTATAAATCTGAAATATTCCAGAGAATAACCCATTTCTGAATTAATGTATGCATGGTTTTTCCTAATTGTTGGTTTGTTCTTTAATTCTGGTTAAGTGTTAGTGCTGTGAATGGCTAATGAGATCTTATAGTGCACTAGCAACACCCAAACAGTATTGACTGTGGAATTTCAACTCCTTAAAAAAAAGGTTACTGTTGGAGGAGAACATTCAGATCCTCATTTCAGTGAAGATTCTCAGTTCTATATCTTGACTTCTCAGAATGAGATAAACACAAGCCTTTACAACCCAGGGAGGTGGTGGCTGGGTACAAATGCCAAGCACAAACTGGTGGCCTTCACAACTGGATCAGCTGCTCCATGCAGCTCCCAGTTTTTACCAGAGAAAAAAATCAGAGGGCAAAACATAAAAGAGGATGAGAGTGAGAAGACAGAACAATACAGAAGTCACAAAATCAGTATCTTATCAGACTCTACTGTTGCTAAAGGACAGGAGAGAAGAGTCTCTTCAGGGAACTCAGCTCTAGTGAGTGGCTGCCCTTTCCAGAGGGCTGTCTGGACTCTTACCCCCTGGAGTATCACGAGGTGACAAAAAAGAAACTACAACTATGAGAAAAACCATGTCAGGATGGAATTATTGAGAGAAAGGATGGATACAGAAGCCATGTCATACTGGAAACAAAAGGTGTGGTAACTCAGAGAGATTTCCATCATAGTATTGCATTCTCTGAAAGATGTATGCAAGCTTACAGCAAAAGCAACTCAGAGCTAAGGAATGTTATCCTGAAACAGATGAAATTTCTACTGGCTTGAAAAGCTTGATTCCTATAACATCAGAAGCGATTTCCACAGCACTGGATGACTAAAATAGGATTTCTTGCTGTAAACCAAATATAAAGCAAAATGGTTTTGTAGAGGCATGGAGAAGGTCCACATAGCTCACCTTCAGTGGCCTTAACAACTTTACCTCTGGTTGTTAACAAAAATTTGGAACAGGGCTTCACTGCAAGATTCAGGGTAAAAATGGCAAAGTGTCTCAAGTCTCTTCTTGCAGGGACTCTCAGATGAGTTCTCTGCAGCACTCCACCATTTAAAATCTAAAAGATGATAAAGAAGTGACTGATGCATAAAACTCACTTGCTGTCAGCAAAAAAACTCTTTGAGAAACCAGACAATGATTGGATCCAAGGAAGTCAGCAATAGCAGATCCTCATAAAGACCCTAGAACAGAGCTTTTTGTAGGAGGTTTCAAAAATACCCATTGCCATATGAACTCACAACAAAGTCTTAAGAGTCCACCTTGGAGTAATTCAGTTCAGGTAGAAGTTGTTGGCATTTTTACATCAAGGAGCCAGACTGCCTGAATGTGCTGCTTCCCACATGCACTGGGGAAGGTCAGTGCCTTAACTTTGTACTATGATGGGCTAAATCACCTAGGAATCATCAAATGAAAGCACCAGTTCTTCTTCACTTGCAGCTGTAGTCTTCCCAAGTTTGAAACCCAGCTGATCACCACTCAAAAATCTTCTCATTCTGATCGAAGGGCAGAGGCAAAAGATTTGTCTTTGATAGAAAGCTCCTGACAAGAACTTTAAATATCCCAGCCTCCTGGGGCTTGGGCTGTGCTGAAAGATGATGTTTGCTCCTTCAGCTTCTGCTTGGAGGATCCCTGAGACCAGTTTTCTTGAAGCTACTCAGAAGCATAAAATCCTATTAATAAATAAGAACCCCTATCCCAGAGCATTCAGATGACTCTGTGAGTTAACCCTTGGCAGAAACATCCAATTTGATGGTGAGAGTTAATTTGGCCTATGGACCAAAACATGAAAAAGCTGTGCTACTGAGTCTTTAGAAGCACCAAATTAAGGCTTTTGTAGAAGATTCTGATTGTTAAGATATTAAAGAAAAGCTTTTTGAAGTATCAATGCACTCTGAGCATTGAGGCAAGAAGTATAATGAGCACCACCAGTCTGCCAAAACACTGGAATAGCCTCCAGAGCAGCCAGGGAAATCAAGTGTTCAAGCAGGTTCCCACATGCATCACAACACTCCAGGCAACAGCCTTCACCACTGGCAAAGCTGTGGTGATTCGGTGAGCACTTCCTTGCCAGGCACAGTCGGGAAGAAATTATGAGGGACATGAAATTTTCATATATATGTACATATGCTTGCTGGAAAGAGTATAGGAACCATAGGAATGCTGCTTTTTGTTTAATGCAGCAACTGCAGATCAAGCCAAAAAGTTGTTGAAAAGTATCTTGTCCTAAAGATCCCAGAATAAGAAGTGACTTATACTGAAAAAAATATCAATTTATTTTCTGTGCATAGCAAATCTGAAAAATAAAAGTGATAATTCTTGTTCCTGCCCTTGCCTTTCTACTACTGACCACACCATGCATGAGAAGTGTTTCAAATACAATATGTCTAAAACTTCTCCAAATATCTTCCTCTGACTCTCCCCACAAGTTTTCTCAATAGACTCAAATGGTTTTTTATTGTTAAAACCCAAGCTCAACCAAAATGTAGTCTGAGTGAAAGGCCACTTCACTCCCACTGCAGTGGCCATAGGAGGGGTTGCCCAGAAAGCAGGGTGTGCTGAAACAGTGCATTTCACATAAGCTGTGATGTCAGCACCAGATGAATGTCTCCTAGTCAGATACAAACCAGCTTGATTAAATACAATTCACATTCATGGCTAAATATTGAGGACAAATAAAGGTAGTCAGATGCCACAGTTGGCTTTGACTTCACCACCCGTGGAAATGTTAATTCATGCTTAATTCTTGCTTCCCACACTATTGTCAGTTCTCCTTTGTTCTTGAAAGTCCAGCTTCCCAAACTCCTCTGAATGTAAACTGACAATAGGAAGAAGTACAATTATGTGATTCCACCAGCAAACAACCCCAGTTTCAGTTCCATTTCGGAATCCCAGTTAAATGAATCCCTCCTGTTTTCAAGTCTTCAAATGCAATTGCCTGAAGGAGCTCTCCAGATGTTTATCTCTGTGCTCCAAGCCCTGCTCTCTCTATTACTCTAATTGGTATCTTCCTCCTCCCTGCAACATGCTGCAAAATCCAGGCACTGCTGGGGTGAGAAACTCCTCCTCCTCAAAAAACACATCAGGAGCAGTTTTCTAGGAATTAGTACTCAGTTCCTGCTCAAATGTCTGTAGCATTTACCTCTGAAAATTACCTTAAGGAGGAGGTGGCAAAAAAAATCTCATTTGTTTCTCAAGGCCTTTATGAAAAAAGACTAAAGATACCATATTTTATTCTGTCTTGGGTTTTTGGCTGGCTTGCACTTTGACCTCTCCAGCTTTGCTGGCTGGCAGATAGCACAGGAAAAACAGGAGGGTGACAATGGCAATAAGGCTGATATCTAAACAATCAGAGGGCAGGGAGTTCCAATCAAACTACTTCTTTCTCCTACTGAACTCTAATTCTTAATAATAGGAGAACTTACTCTGGGCTAAATTCAGCAGTCACATCTTTATCAAAAGCCAAAGGGCTTTTACTTCATGAGTTTCATCTAGGAATTATGAAGCTTCATAACTCCGATTAAAAAAAACCAAAAACAAAACCAAAAAAAAACCACCAAAAAACAACAACAACAACAACAACAAAACAAAACAAAAAAACTTTTTGTTCATTTTACTGGGAATTTCTGACCTGAAATAAAAACTCGAGACTCTGAAGGACACTGCATTGATTCTTGGATCTTCCTGCCCAGAGGTCCATGCAGGATCACAGCTCTCATTTGAAAGTGATAGAAAGAGAGTTCTGTTTTCTAGGACCTAGTTTTATTCACTTTAAAGCAAAAGGTGTGTCTTCCCAAGCTTATCTTTTAAAAGTTTCTCTCTGTTACTAGTTTCACTTCTTCTATTTTATTCTCTCTAGGGTCTTTTCTCTGCCACTTAAAAATTGATCAATTCAGCCAATGCTATGACACTCGTATGAAGTAAAAATGCCAGCTACAGATGTCACTTGCCTTGTTTATCCAGTCATTCTGTGACTACAGATTTTGTGAGGTTTGCTTGTGAAACAGTTTACAAGAATAATCTTCAATACTGGAATCTGATCCATCCGTGCAGACTCCACTGACTTCATTGGGCCTGATCAAATTGCAGGATCAGTTCCTACATTTGCTCTGAACTCTGCCAGATTGTAAATAACACATTGGAAAAGAAATCAAATCTACCCCTTAGTGTACAACAGATTATTCTAATATGACAGATACAGAATGGATGTAGCCATGGCATCCCCTGGTTACGCTGTCCTTGGCCTGCATTGGTTTGTTAAAGTGTGGGCATGAAGTGAAGACCAGGGTGAAGAGGAACCAGAGTCAGAGAGGAGGCCATCATTAATGTGGAGCCTTGACAGTAGGAAGGGATTTGTGAAGGTAGGTTTTTCTTCTGAGGAAGAAGGCATAGGAAGGAGATAAGGAAATTGCTGGAGTTAGATGGCAGGGTGAGTCCCAGGCTGATGCCTGGGCTGCCATCAGCTTCACAGTACACAAAAGCTAAACTCAGCATTCAGGTTGGGATGTGATGTGCAGTCAGGCAAAGGGAGGTGATTTCAGGGAGGAGAAATGGCTCAAATTTTAAAAACTCAGATTTTTCATGTTTTATTTTATATTAATTTTCATTTTAACACAGTAGTTTCCTTGATACTTTGTTTGCCTAGCAGCACTAACACCTGGCAGAAAAAATTGCATTTTGTTTAGCAGAAACAGTACCTGCCTATCTCTGTGTCCTTTTCCTGCAATCAAAGAAGAGAAATACATTTGTGGACACACAACTGATGCCTCTAGATGGCAAGGCCAACTTAAATGTGTGCTGTGGTCTCCTGGGTCAGCCATTTGGTGCTTTGCAGAGCAGGTGTCACAGGTGTGACACAGGTGTGACAAAGACAACAAGAACTGAAGTACCATCTCTTAAGTGTCAGTGTGGTACCTTAACTGGAAAGTTTCTGTTCTTGTTGTGTTGAAGAACTCTCTGGGCAAAATGCACAGAAATTCTTTAGTATTCTCAGTTGAATAGAAAAGTGGCCAAATGCCATTACAGGTGATCCTTGCTTTTAAATGTCAAAAATACAGAAAATTAAAAAAATTTTAGCAGCAGGGTGATTAATTGCTATGCTAAATGAAGAATTCACCTCATTTTGATCCCACTACTCTGTTGGAGAGTGCAATACAGGGATGGACAGAACATACAAACCATTATTTTTTCTAAAAAGGCCACTAACTCACTTTAATATACACACAGCTCACATTCTGGACTGGTAAAGTACCTTCCATTCCCTTTTTACTTTAGATGTCTATCGCTGTAATACTTGACTTGACATTTTACAGTGTCCAATAAAATAGGATGAGAAAAAAGAATCATTGGACTTTTCAAAGATGGCAAACAGAGACTGATCACAACCTACTAGCTTAGATGTAAACATTCACGTTTTCAGCAAAACAGTCCTCGTTTTATTGTGAGAATTAAAGTTTATCAGTTCTTTTTTTTTTTTTTTTTTGATAGGTATGACATTAGATGTCTCGACTGCCTGTGAAAGCCATATGAAAATTTTGGCTTTGAAAAACTACTATGAAATATACTTTAAATCATGTAAATCTTTGAATTATGGTGTATTCAGTTGTAATGGGTTCACTACCTTTTATTACTAGGAATAAGGATTTATATCTCTCCTTAAAATATAATGTTTGTGCGATCAAAGAGAAATCATTAAACCATAGATCTCTGTATTGTGAACATCCCTGAAAATGTTGTAATTATGTGTTTTACTCTAGTTTTCTGAGGAAACAAAGCTTAGGTTATTGCACTGTCTGCCTGTCCATCAGTCTCAAAAAGAACCACCAATCAGTAAAGGGATAAAAAACTGAAGCGGGAAATACCTGCTTACTTTGTGGAAATTGCTGGCACATTAAAGAACCATGGAATTATTGCAGCTTGGAGCAACTTTCAGAGGTCACTGAGTCCAGCCCTTGCTCAGAGAAAGACTGGGGTTATTCGGAGCCATTTGCCACTGGAAAGAAAAGCCATAAAAGACTGAGGTTATTGCAGGATATTGAGTGTTACGAAACGCAGAAAATACATTTACAGGGCATGAAACTTCATCCATCCCACTACTTGTGGAACAAGTTGCTATAGCTAAATCCATACACTGCAGTCAAACAAATAACCTAGTTTTCCCAACTCATTTTGAACCTTCAACAGCATTTTATGGCTTTTGCCTGTTGGCTTCCCGTCTCATGTGCTGCAGGAGGCTTGTGATTGTTTATTTCCCCACACTCAGCTTGAAGGGGTTTGAGCCACTGATCATGCGCTTCAGCTGGAAGGTCTCTGGTTTGCAATTATGTTCATCTAGAACACCTGGAACAATGGTTATGATTCTTTGGGTCCCTAAATAAAGGTTCCTTTCACTCTTTCCAGGTACAAAGCAACCCAGGCAGTACAGGCAATGGGGCAAAGCATTAAAAGGACCATGAACAATGGAATAGGGGGCTTCTGGCCACCATGAGATAATTCAAACTACTTTTATCACTGTGGCAGCAAGTGTCTGATTGTGCATATGTGAGATGGAGGAGAAAAACTATGAGAGACCAGAAGAGGCTGCCTGAGTGGGGCATACTCAGTGGCTTGAGTGTGTGTCAGTGCCTGCTGGCACAGAGGCACGCCTGCATTAATGGATATTCATCCATAAACATAGCAGAATAAGCTGCACAAGCAGCAACCCCAGTTCTGCTGGTTTAGTGCATCTGTATTAAGGGCGTGTGCTGGTGTAATTGCCCTTCTGTCATTAAATGGCTATACATCTTCTTAATTATAGACGTGGCCACCTGCACACATTATGGAGCACCATCCGTGGTGCTGGAAACGAGTTCTGCACTGGCCAGGAGAGGCCATCTCTAGGCTGAAGCCAGGGCAGCAAATGGAGTGGGAAGCAAGATTTCCTGCAGCAGGGAGGAAACAAGCAGGCCGGCAGAAACACACCTGGTCTGGCTGATTCTGCCACGGGGCACAGGATGGGCTCAGCACCCTCCTCCTTTCCTTCAGTCTTCTGCAGTTCCCTCCCACAGTTTTCCAAGCCGTGGCCATCAGGCCCTGCTGAAGATGGGGGTACCCCAGAGCAGGACAGGATGAACCTCTCCGGCTCTGCCAGGGTCAGGATCCAGGATCTCTCTCCTGGAGGGCAGAGGCACAGGGAGACACGGGGCTCTCTCTGGGTCCCGAAGGCTCAGCCTGGCACACAATCACGGGCTTGTGAGTGTTTTAAAAATAAACAGCCTGACTTGGATTTATTTTTACATTTCAGGGAGGCTGAGGAGCAGGTCAGCCTCGCAAAACAAACCCATCTCTTCAATGGCATTTTAAAGACGCTAGCACCTCTAACACCATCTCATTAGGATGACTAATGTGGAGGGAATGTGGTGAGGCTGCAGCCAGTCCCAGCCCTGCTGACCCCGGCACACACGGGGATCCCCTTTGGATCCTCTTTGCCTGCTGACCCATGGCCCGGGAGATGAAGTCCGTGCTCAGGTGCAGCTCCACCAGATGGCCCAGTGCTCTGCAGGGCACCAGGGCCAAGAGGGACTGGGCTGGGAGACAGGAGAGAGGCCAAACTTTAGAGAAGATTCTGTTAGTGGGTGTCAGAAATGAAAGGAAGGAGTGAAAAATCAAGGACAAGAATGAAAGGAATGGATACCTAGACTCTATTCACGATGGTCTTGCTAATGGTACTTTAGTTTTTTGTAAATATCAGTAACCCTTGCCAGAGATCTGCCCAGCTTTGCTGCACAAGGAATTTGCCATCAGAACTACAGTGGACAGGAGTCACCAGAGGATGTGGTGTGCAGTGCAGAAACAGATTTGTAAGAAAATAGGAAGCATTTCTGGATCAGCTGGATGAGTAAGTGATTTGGAATCAGTGCTGGAATGGAGGCAGTGTGAAGTGCTGGCAGCAGTGACATGGTCAGGTGGTTATACAAAGGTAACCATCCTTTCCTTCAAAGGACAGAGCCTTCGTGTCCTGTGCTGGAGAGCAGAAAATTTCAGGAGGGAGTGCTAAAGGGTCAGGAATATTCAGCAGATGTATTATTTATGTATTTAGGATAAAGTGTTAGCATATGTTGAGATCTGGACTTCACCTTAGGCTTAACAGTTTATAAGATTTCTATTTCCTGCTTAGAAACAATCAAGTCACACTGCTACAACCACTGGCTGATGGTATAAAATGCCTGCTATTTAATTATTTCATAAATGCATTTAACATTACTATATACTCAAAATCTATTCCCTCTTAAATGTGAATACTTTTAATCAATTCTTAATAGATTTTTGCTATTTTTGCACAATAGCAAAAATACGTTTTCTGTCTTTTCAAAACATTTTAAGGTACTTTAGACCTTATTGTAGCTGGACTCTCAAAAGACAAAGTTGACTTAAATTAGGAATATACACTCAAGTGCTGGATTTTGATATGTTGCCTTCACAAACTGATGATGCATTGTTCCCACACACAGCTAATGACAGGAAAATTCCTGCCTCTCTCTTCAATACTATGTTTTACACTTTTTCACAGTAAAGGATTTGTGCAGATGAATTTTGCACAATTTTTACTCCCCTAAAACAGTAGGAATTTTGGAACATTATTTTAACAATTTTGGAAAATTATCTACCTTTTAAATGAACTGAAGCTCAGAGAAGTTCTTGCATACAAAACAATGTTTTTAAGGCTTATGATAACATCAGCCTACAGCTAATTTTAGGTACTCATTCTTTGCAGTAGTGAAATTGTTTTCCTCAGTTGTTCCTTGCCCACAAGCCCAGTGTCCGTGGCTGAAGAATCAGGTAATAACCCACAGCCACCTTCCTGTTGTGACACACTGGTTCATCCTGTATTGGGGATCACTTGGAAGAGAGGATGGAGGGATGAGTTTAAACCTGTGTATGATTTAGGAGGTTGGAATGGAAGTCGTTAGGAAAGAGTAATTGTTCTGGGAGGTAATTATAGGGAAAGACTGGCAGTGGGGAATTCAAAGTTTAGGACATGAGGAGGCTAAAGATATGTGCATCAATCTCTGTCTGAACATCTGTCCTAATCTCCCTCTTTTGCTGAGACACTTAAACCCAGATTTGGCAGATTTGTAGTGTTTTCGCCTGGGTCAATACCAACAAATAATTTCCAGATCTGTTATTCATTCTCCTTTAAAAAGCTTTTGAAAATTCAGAGGAACAATAGGGAAAGTCAGAATATACTTTTTGAGAAGCAAACTATCAAATTAAGTGCTTGTAAAATCTGGTCCTCCCACTACTATCCTCATCTTTGCTTATTTTTCCATTTTCTAGGTCTGGAATTTACTTCCTAATGCAGGGTTTCACACACCACAGTTGGAAATTATTTTCCTTCCCTGCCCACCCCTGTAGACTCCTGTGCTGCTGAGAAGCCAGACATGTCGAATTTTCCCCTCAGATTGGTTTTGTTTTGCTCATTTTATAAACTAGGTAAACAAGTAATTTTTTAAAATTCGTTTATCAACATGCAGGCAGGACAGCACTGTCTGCTTAGGTACATTTTCAGTCCCTTCAGGAGGCCCAGTTATGCATGTTCTGAGTCCTTCCCTTTGGAGACTATCCTGCTGCCTGTTTCCCAGGATCCTGAAGTAAACACTGGACTGTTTAATGGAACTCTGCACGGCCTTCCAACGACACTTTCATCCTCAAATGAATTTGCTTCCTTCGTTGCTCTAACTGCAGCCTGGACCAACGAGATATTATTTATTCACCCGCACCCCTGCTTTCTCCATCCATCTTGGGAAAACAGATAGGTCTCTTCCCTGGGAGCCACTACATCCTCCGGACAAGGCCCATGAAAAAACAGTGGCACGCAGGCGAGGAACAGTCTTGTTTACAGCAGATTGTTCCCTTTCCACACATCACACAAGTACGTCCTTTCCCCGCCCATGCCGCACAAGCGGCAGCGGGAGCCTGCCAGGGACGGGCCGAGCCCCGCGCAAGGCCCACCCCGGCCAAGAGCCCCCGGCCCGGCCAGCCCCCGTGCGGGGCAGGGTCCGCCATGAGCCCCCGCACAGCCCCACACCCGCGGGCCCGGGCGCAAGAGGCAACCGAGTCCACGGGGCCCCGCCGG
>VZRH01001377.1:2429028-2503347 GCA_013397555.1 Urocynchramus pylzowi | reverse complement strand
CCCCTTCTCCTCCCGACACAGGCCCGCAGCCCCCCGCGGGAAAGGCCCAGTTCGCCGCCGCCGAGCCCCAGCCCCAGCCCGACATGAACCACCATCAGCAGCAGCAGCAGCACCAGAAGCCCGGGGAGCAGCAGCTGAGCGAGCCCGAGGACATGGAGATGGAAGGTAAAGCCGGGCAGGGCCCGCGCCCTTAACTCCGCGGAGAGTTTCCCCCTCGCCCCTCTGCCCCGCTGCCGGGGCTCCCCCACCGCCGCGTCCCCTCGGGGATCCTGGGCCGCTCTCCGCGGTAAACACGCTCTGCCGGGCCGCTCCTGCTGGCCCCGGCACCTCCGTGGCGCGGGGAGCGCTGCTCGGCGGGGCTGCGGGGGGACGCCGGGGAAAGTTGCGGTGCGGGGACGGGGGAGACGGCCCGGGGGGCTCCGCAGGAATTTGCACCGCGGGAGGGGGAGGGCTCGGGGGAAGCGCCGCTACAAAAGGAGCCCCGCGCCCCCGGACCCTCGGAGCCTCCCGCCGGGCGTGGGGCGAGCCAGGGGTGGGGGTCCGGTCAAAGTAGTTGCCGTGATTCTGGGGCAGGGTTTTGCCTGGGGCGGGCGAAGGGGACGCGGCTGTCGCGGGGCTCCCCGGCGGGGCGGGCGGGGGGCTGCAGCCCTGCCCTGCCCGGCCGCTCATTGTATGCAGGCAGCTACGCTGCTCGCCATTTTTAATTAACCCTCCTCCGAGGGTTATTTACAGAACCCGCTGCCGGCCGGGCCTGCGCGGGTCGGCGGGCAGCGCTGGCCATGTGTAGCGCCTGCACAGCCCGCGGCCCGCATCCTGCACCGTCATGCAGTTGCGCTGGTTCCATAAAGGAGGCACTACGTTTGCATGTTCCCTACCCCCGTCCGGTGTAGTCTCCAGTGGTGCCTTTAGCGGGGCCTTTTTTTTTTTTTTTTCTCCTTTCCCTTTTTTGCATTGTGGTGTTGTTTTTGCACGCCCTCCCCTCCTCTGGACAACACCTTCCATCTGAATTCAACGCTCTAAAATTATTTTGGGCAAATGTACGGCAGGGTTTCGTTCCCAAAGGAAGCACGGCCACAGTGAGCTAGCTACTCGTACCGATTGACTTGGAGGTCAAAATCACCAACTACCTAAAAATCGTTTAGAACGCCTGGCTGTGAAGATGACAATTCTTATTGAGCCGTTTTAGTCAAGACTGACATAAATACTCGCCAGCACAAGATATTTTGCTTGAAAACGGGACAATCGACTTAGCAAATGTGCCTTTCTGCTAAATAATAGCCATTGAAATTGGGAGGGGTGAAGGTGTTTCAGTGGAAGTTTGTCACAGTGACTGTGAGATTACATTTCAGTATTAAAAGGTCATTACATAAAACCTGGCTTTTTAAAACATAGGTGTCTATTTCATACAATAATGGTAAAAACTTATTTACTATCTAAGTTACTCTTCAGTTCTGTTTTAGTAAAATCTCCAGTGATGTTTCTATACAATGGGACAAATAAGTAAAAGGAGTTGATTCAAAATATACCTCCTATTAGTATACATACAAGTGTTAGTGTCTTGTGGGTTACAGTTTCCAGCAGATTGTTTGTCATTAATAATCAGCATTTTCTCAGTGTCCTTTTAAAGTCGTTTAGATTATTTACTGTATTTACTGTGTTTCTTTTGATTTTTGTGGGCTGGATGCTCTACCATGCTGGGCTCACCGTGACATGCTGGACATTTTTATGCAGTTTAAGGGTGTCCTGAACTTCTCTCGATTGCACCCCCTCTGCCACTGGGAATACAGGAGTCCAAAATACATGCAGAAATCACTGATGGTTGTGAAAATCATGCTGGTGGCCATCTCCAGTGGAGGAAAGAGTCTCTGCACATGTCAACATAGTGACACTGAGAATACATCATTGTCTCAGAAATCTATTTGAAATCTATTAGGCCACACACAGCTGATTCCAACTGATATGACTTGATATAACTTGGTAATTTTTGAGACTTTACAGAACTGTCCATTTATTTAAAAACAAAACCAGAAAAGTTTAGCCTGTGGAGGCTTTTTTCCATACTTGATTTTTCTTAGAGAAACATATTAACTTTACTGGACTGTAGAGATCAGATTATTTCTAACTTTTATTAAAAATTGACATCATGGGTATATATTTATTGTGTTAAACAATGTTTGTCATCTTAATATATGGGTGTTAGTGCTTTCTTGAGAGATGTTTTCAAGCAGTGAGGAGAAGGCTTAATAACATGTAGTTAGCTTAATTTTAACATGCACAGAGCAGTATTGGATGCCATTCTTCAGTGAGTGATCACGTTAGATTTAGGAGGCATGTGAAGAATGCACAGTGGAAAATTGCACATCTTGATTTGAAATTACTTGAAGGTTTGCTTAGTCTGTGTACAGCTACATTAGATGAACAATTTTTAAAGAGTGAAATAACAATTTCAGATGTAGTAGTCGAAGTGTGGAATTAAACTCTTCAGGGCTGAATCAGATATGGTATTTTGAGTGTTTGCTCTCATGTCCCTATTTTTTCCCCTCCCCTTTCCCTTATGACTAATTATTCTTCCTTGATGACCTTATGGACACTCAGTGTAAATGAAAGTACTACTGGACAGGGCTTTTGGACTTCATCAGGGATGAAGACATTCTCTTTAGAAAGAAAACTTGATCTCTGCGTCACGGAGGAAAGCAGCAGTGCCAGCCGCGGTAAGGGCCAGGTACCAGCTCAGCAGCACCGGGGCATGCAGCCTCACCTGCTTGCAGTACTTGCTGCAATGCTGTCACCCTGCTGTGTATTTAGTCCTGTTACCCGTGGGTGTTAGTAATCAGCTTTAGCCTCACTGGGGCTTGGCAGTAGTGATACGTGGACAGAGAAACTTTACATTTCAGAGCACAGTAGGGGTTGCGTCGCTGTAGCTGCAGGCAGCTACTTCCAAAGCCAAGGGGACACTTGGACAGCACGGTGTTTGCTGCTTCTGGTTGTCCCCTCATGTGCCACACAGCGATCAGGCTGCTGCACCTCCCTGGGACTATTACAAACAGAAAGTGGGGGGTTAAGATGCGGTTCAGGTTGTTAATTGGGTTCATCCTGCAGCCCCATTTAGCGTTGTGTGAATGTGGGGAGGGCATTGGGGCAGGAAGGAACAAGAAGAGCAGCTTGAGGTAGCACCCATGCCAACATTACCTGGCCAAATTCTGTCCCTGGTCCTGGATTCTGTGTGCACCCCTCATTTATTCACTGCTGCATAAGAGCATGTGATTCTGGCTGCCTTGGCTGCCTTTGGGCCGACACAGAGTGGGAGTGTGCAGATGAGCCGTTGGTGCCTGGGTGTTAGATAAATTAACAGTTTGGGGTGGTGATTAGTAAATTATCCTGTGGAAATTTTGAAGAGTTTATTTGTATGCTAAATAAATTTAGTGGAAGAAATAAATAATAGTTTTTTCTGTATTGTAAGTAGGGTGTGTAGTTTGCTTTATCATGCAAAGAATTAGGGCTCTGGCGTTGCTAGTGAGTTGCTCTATGAAGTGTAATTGAATCCAAGTCTGATACTTTATATATGCTTCCCCTGTAACATCTTTTCACAAATGCCTGAGCTTCAAAGAACTTGGCTAAATACAAATCTACAGTTACATGTTGCATAGAGTTCTTGTATGAAAAGTCTCATTTGCAGCGTAATGACTCTAAGTTTCCCTTGTTTATAATTTAAATCTATTTTTTTGTAGGTTCAGCCTCTGCCCATAGTTCCCTAGGTACGTGTGTTTCTCATTAGGGAAGTTTCTTTTCTGAAGTAGCCAGCACAGGCTTAGCAACACAGTGTCACAGGCAGGGAACATGCAGAGACTGGTAGTTCAGGTTGCACACTTGTGTTCTGTCCTTGTGTCAGCTCTGCAGCCTCTCAGGCAATGCCATCTTTCAAGTTTACCCTTATTATGGGCAATTTAAAATTGAGACTTGAACTGCAGGTGAAATGATGCAACATAAGTCCAAAAAAACCCTGGGAGAAACCTGACATGTCTGTGTGCATGTGAAAAGTTTAAAATCAGGCTATTTTGCTGTTTCTATGCAGCTGAAAGTTAGTGGTCCTTGCTCATTCCTGATTTGTTCATTACTGACAGAATTTGCTAGATTTCAGACCCACTGTAGAATACTGGTCTCAAATACTTATTTTTGTCTGGCTTCTGAATGCTTGCTTCCCTCTCATATTTTGTCCTCATTAGTAGTCTCAATTCCTGGCAATTTAATATCATTTGCATACATAACCCAGTGTTCACTTCTTTTTCTGCTTGCTTCTATGCCTTCCTGCTGAAGGCCTGTCTCCCTCTTTTTCCCTGCATTCCTTTGCTGTCTTCTATATTACTTTTAGCCAGGTGATGATAATACAGGGCTGTGTGTTTGAGAGGAGAATATGCAGACTAATGTCATTATACTGCTTTGGGTATCTGCTTGTTTGTATTCTTCGTGCCCCTTCCCCTCTCCAGCGCTTTCCATGAAATTAGGTGATGGTCAAGAGAGGGAATACAAGAATGCTGATGCAGTGGACAACAAACAAAATTAGGTTAATTCTGGGGTTACACCTACAGCAAAGAACCAGGCCTGGCCTCTTACTCCCAGTAATGATCATATTTGGTAGCTCTGGAAACAGCTTGCTTGGCCCTGGGAGAAGGTGAGCATTGGATCATTTTCAAGTAGCCCCTTCATGCCATCCAGGAAGATGGCCTTGGTGGCTTCTGAAGAGTTCAGGCTATGTCTGGAGTTGCTTCTGTGCATTCTCCATAAACTGGGTTCTCAGTAAGTTGTCAGATTCAGTAAACTCTCTGTAAAGAAGTGGAAATAGTAGAATAGTGGAAAATGTGTGCAGGCTTCAGAGGGAAGTGCAGATCCCACACTCCTCAGGATGAGCTGTGTCTCAGACTTCCTTACTGCACTCCAGTTGTTCCATGCTGTTGACTGAATTCGGAAGTGGTAAAAACTGCTCCCTGTTGTTCCTAGGGAGTTAAACAAAGTAGCAATCTGTCAAGTTGTGCGAGAAGAAGCAATAAGAGCCCGAATTACTTTAAAAAAGCAGGTGAAGATAGTTGTTTAAAACTAACCGAATCAGTTTCATTGCTGCAAAGTAATTTATCACAAGAAAATCTAAACAGTGCATCCAGCCTGTAGCAGTTAAACCAGTTTAGCCAGTACATCTTGCATGACATCATCTGATATTTGGGGTAAGGGTGAAAATGAACTGGTTTAAAGCTTGTGAAGCTTTAAATTCCAATTCTTCTTGAATGATAATAAATTTAAAATAAGGCATTGTTTGCATTAGTTTGTGCTTTGAGGTGCCTCAGATCAGTTGCTTTAGTTTGATTTTGTATCTTGGGGCTGTAGGGCTTAGGGCTGTTGATTGTGAAAGAGTAAAATACCGGGTGGCTTGCAATACAAGTTATTAGTAATCCATAGCAAGTATGCTTTTTCCCCTGAAATACGTATGTGTATTAATATATTCAAAATTTGCTACATACTAATTTGACATTACCAGCAACAAGGTTAACAGTTATTAAAAAGTGTTCTGACAAGTACAAGGGGGGCTGGAGACAGGCTATCTTATTTGTCAAGTTATTAAAAATATAGTGTTGTTTTCCGAAACATTTCCACTGGTCACACTAATGTATTTTGCTGCAGTGGTTATAGCATTTTAATTTCATTTAATAGCAAAAAGAGTGAAAGTGCACCTAATAAGTGGCAATGGCTGTAGCGTAATCTGTGCATATTGTTGCAGGTTTAGGCTGCAACATTTTAACATTTCTGCTAATCCATTTATTTTTCATCTTGCCTTGCTGATTGTAATAAAACTATTTATGTAAGTTGAGAAACATTGAATAGGGTTTGAATGACTTGCCAGCAAAATGAATAATGGTCAGCTTGGAAATAGTGTCTTATTCTGACTTTGATTTGCCTAGATTCCCAAGAAGGCTGAGATTTTGTCCACTAGAAATAATTAGGCTTCTGGAAATTAGTAGATGGATTTTGAAAATACTGTGCTGACTCTTTCAGCACAGTATTTTCAAAATTTTCCCACAGTTTGGGGAAGACAGTGTAACTGTCTTACTGTAGTGTCTAAGAATCTTGGGGATTCTCTTCAGAACCTAAGAACACATTTGAAAACTGTTTTATATTGGACTTGATATGATCTAGAAGATTGCAATTTGATTGTCCAGTGTAACAGCAAGGGCATATTTGTTAGGGAAAATGTATTAAAAATCTGGAGATTAAGTGATAAATTTTGAGAAAATTTAAATTCCATGCTGTAATCAATACAGCATGGCTCAGTTAGTGTTTTTAATTGCTATTTGGCAGCTGTTTGAAACATTACCAAAATAAGCCATTCCTGACACACATAATAGTGAAGATTTAAACAAAACCATCATGCTCTGTAGCATCAAATGTCTTAGGGGAACAGGGTGTTCACTGTCTGCAAACCTGAGTTCTCCCTGACTGCAGCTGTAAAGTGAGCTCCAGAGTGATGCCGCTCAGAGAAGGTGTGCCAGGAGCATCCTACTTAACTTGGGGAAGAAAAAACTGTTCCCTCAGCCTGTTCTTGCATATGTGCTGGTGTGTGGATCTAGACAGTCTTCCAGGTGTCCTGAACACCATCAGCTTTTCTGCACCAGAACCAGCCCCTCGGCTGGCACTCCAAAGCATATTGCAAGCCAGAGGAAGATGATGTGGATAGTGAGCTGGGATGTCATATGAGGAGAAACTTCAAAATAAATTTTTTTTTTTAGCAGTACTGCAGTATTTTGCAGCCTAGGAGAGGTGATGAGTTTTTTTAATGTAGTCACATCTCTTTGATATGAAACATAAAATTGCTGGGAAACAGAACTTGGAGCTTTATATGTTGTGTGTTAAGGGTTTAATGTACTCCAGTAGAACTTGAGTTAAATGCAGAAATCTGTGAAAATTATTAAGGTCATTTTTCATGATTTCCCTTTTCCTAGTGTAAATAGCAAAGGATGTGTAGGAATATCATTGGTGTTCACTGAACTCTAATCTTGATCATCTGATGATTTCACAAGGTACAGTGTAAGGATGTTTTTTTAGAATATGGCCTCTCCAGCTGTGCATGTATGTTTTGGGAAGGACAGTTCTGGTTTAGGGTTCTAAATGTGATGTTACCATAATACAACAATTGGATCAATTTCTGCCACGTTTGAAAAAAGGAATGGTTGTGTACTCCTACAACAGAGATTTTCCTCCCCATGTGTTTCAGTGAGTTTTCTAACATTCCTGATACTGTTCAGAACAACTTTGATGGAGATTTTGATAAAGTGTGAGAGTGCCTATTAAAATTTGGTGATGGTTTTAAACTCCAAATTCTTTCTGATAAATAGATCAGGCATTAGTGGTGTAAATTGGTTTCATAAAATGCCTAGTCAGTGAATTAAAAATGTACAGATGTTACATCTATCTTTAGTAGATAAGGTAATAAATGATGTTATTTATTTTAATATATGACATTTAAGAAGGAAGAAATTGCATTTTTAAGAAGAGAAACAGACTTCCCAATATACAGCCTACACACTGTTGTGGAAGGAAGCCACCCTGTCCAGGCACTGGGGCAGCTGTGCCACCCTCTTGTTGCTCCTTTGTGCAGCTGAGCCCTCAGCCCTCAGCACAGGACAAGCACTTTTGGGTACGTGCTTGGAACTTGCCCACGTTCTGCAGTTCTCCTGCTGTGCTGGATGTGGTTGTGGCAGTGGCAGAGCCTTGTATTCCAGCGTGCCAGTGTGCAGGAATTAGGGTCTAAAGGTTGGCCACCCTGTGCTTGGGGTCTGTATTTCTGTGCATTGCTATTTTGCCCGTCAGCTGGGATAAGGGACCATTATGAGTCTGGTCCCACCAGGCTTCCTCAGCCTTCTGTGCTCTTTAGCATATGCAGTTTTTGGACAGTAACCTGTTGCATTTTTTAGTCTTGACAGTCTCTGATTGCTGGAAAAGAATGAAGATACTAAGAAATGTTAGGGGAGTGAACATTTTCTTTTATTTTTATTATTTTTTTCCTTCCCCTCCCATCTAAAAATGCAAATTGTCTTAGTCAAGGTGGAATTCTGAATGCTAGTACAGGGCCATGGTGATTTCTGCATCATCTTTGTTTTTTTCCAAGACCAGAGATCACTTCATTTGGAGGTGAGGCAGAGCTTGGATTCTGCCTCTTGGATTCTCCCTTCGTGCTCATAAATCCAGCCAGTTCTCTTGATGCAGCCTCTTTGCTGCTCAGTAGCTGTGAAACGTGTTCCAGTTACTTGTCACCAGGTATTTCTGGTAATTGCAATCAGGTAACAATTTTTAGGCCAAAGTTTTCCTTCAGAGCATATCTTAATTCTTCCAGTTAGATAAATGGTTAATTTGCTTCTGTTACAGATGGAGCTGACTGGGCACTCACATGCTGCTGTGTGGGTATACAGGTTTCAGGTCCTCAGACAATGTGAGGTGTACTTGTTGTAAAAGGAAATTTGCTTAAGCAGAGTCTGTGTGAACCTTTTATTATTCATTAAATCAAGCTAAGGATTAGCTAGATTTCCTTCTCCCTTGGGAATAGTAAGGAACTGACCTCTTCTAAAGAATTTTTCACCTGGTTAAGTGTTAGCTGCTTAATAAAATCAAGGGGTGAACCTAATTCTAGAGAACAGGAGAAACTATTAGAAGTTGAACACAGAGATAACTCAAATGTGTCTGTGTATTATATGAATTAAATAGTGGGTCGCAAGGCACATGCAAAACCCTCCCTGCTAATAGCAATTAGAGAAGTGGTGTGTCACAGTTTTCATCCGCTTTTCTCTCCTTCTTCTCATTCTTCCTGTGTGGCTTTCACCTCCTCTATTTCAGTCTGACTGCTTCAAATACTTCTTTCACTCTGCATCAAAAAACCAGTCCCCTTAAAAACTGATATAGCACTGATATAGTATTTCTGTCATGCCACAAAGGTAGCCATAAGCTTAAGTGTTGGGTTTCTTCTCTTTTTTTTCTTCTTCTTCCTAAAAATGTCCTTATGGCTGAGGAATTAAAAATAAGTAACGGTAAAATCAACCCCAAATCTGCCAGAACTAAAAACTGACTAATAATTTCTTTAAAAGTAGTTAATTCTGAAAGCTTAACTACATAATTTTATGATAATTGGTTTTTTTTTCTTTCAAATCTACTGCTTCGGTTCCTTATTGAGTTTAAAATATTTCCTTATCCTCAGCAGATTTGTATTGTTTTTTCAACATATTTTGTTCATCAGGCTCATGCTTTGACCTAATACCTGTGCCCTGCATCACCCAAAGCAGGAGAGGGCTGGTGTGGGAAGGATGTGGTCCTTCCTGGAAAGGTTTCTTGTGGCTTCCCTCTGAAGGAAGGAAAGCTGTCCTTTGCTTATCAGCAGAGCTCTGCTGGAGAAACCCTCTTGATTTTGATAATAGCACAGATTAATGGGAAGGTAATTAGAAAGTTGCACAAGAATGGATCTCGTTGTGCCTGTGTCAGTTGCCTGTTGATAAGGCATGGCTGCTGTGTCCCCTGTGCGGGACTGGAGATCAGGAGTCAGACCCAGGGGCTCCTCATTCCCTGCAGCTGAGCAGGAGCTGAGCTGGCTCTGGGGCAGCTTGGGGTGTGGAGGTGGGACTGAGCCTGTTGGCATTGCCACTGAGGAAAGGTGTATGGAACATCAGCATCTGTCTTCAGGCTTTTCAGCTCGGGATAAAAACATTTCAGCTTTATTGGTCAGTGACCTCTCTTGCTGGATTAAGAAAACATTCCAACTAATTCTATAAGACCTTTGAGCATCCTGCAGTTACAATGAATTGAGTGCAGTGAGAGCCTGTGCCTCAAGTGGTTCTCCTCAGTATGTTTATCTGTTTCTTGTCTTTCAGATCATACATATCCCAGAAGTGTTTGTGTAAATCTGTATTTCAGCTAATAATTAAGGTGAATAAAAATTTAGGTACTTTGTGCCACTTTTGAAGAGCAAAACTGAGGTCAAATCCAAGAATAGTATGTGATTGCTTGAAGTAAAGCTTACTCAAGATCTGAACATGAGCCGTGGGAACCTTACTTATCCAAATATGTAAACACTTGCTTTTGCTGGTGAAGTTGTATCAGTAGCACTGAAGTCAACACAGACTGCATCTTGAAGACCCATTTTGTTAAATATTATTATTATTATTATTGTCACCTGACTTTTGTTTAATAAAACAGCAGAAGCCCACTTAGCAGGTGTGCGTGCTTGACCTCTCTGGAGCCAGAGGCATCAAACATCTCCCACATCCAGAGAGTCTCTTGGCTGGTACAGTGCCAGGTAGCTGTGCAGCAGCTGCATGGAAGGTCCTTGATTCTGGTCTGGGCACCAGACTTCATGATAGCAGATGACTTTTACATGCTGCTGAGGGCCAGGGGAAGAGTTGTGTCTAGTTCACTTCAACATTGCTACAGAGAAGAGGTTGTCTTCTAGAGCAGGGTTTTTGACCTCTGTGTTTCCCTTTTGCCTCCTTGCTCATAAGGAGATGAATGAAGATATCTGAATTTAAAATAACTTCCTTATTTTGTGTTTATTTTTAACCTAGCTGAGTTCACCGGTCTGCTTTATTGTTTGGCCCTACAGACAAGTGGGTCAACTGTACTGAGGAGGCAGGAGGACGAGAAAATTCTTAAGCCATTAATGGCTTCTAGAACTTGTTTTTAAAGCATACCCAAGACCCTTTATTGGGCACCTGGGCCTGTCTCCCCCAAGAAATGCATTGCAGGGCTGTAGCAAAGTTCCAAAGGTATAAAATCCAAGTTTACAGAGCTCTTGGTGCAGACGCATGGTTTTACCATTATAAAAATTGAATGTTGTTCAAATGCAAACCACTTCTGGGGATGAAGTTGTTCCTATTACAGGTCTGCTTCTGCATGTCTTAATTTCTTTTACTTATTTTTTTCTTTTCTTCCCACAAGGGTATTCCTTGTAGCTTAATATAGTTTCTTGCATTTTCCAGCTTGGAGATACATCTGAAGGGTCTTCAGTTTTTTCACCTGTACAAAGTGGGTTACTATTTTCTGATTCAAGTACATATTAAAATGTCAAACAGTTACCTAATTTAAATTATAAATTTAAATAATAGTATAAAACATAGATTTAAATAATAATCTAAGTTAAATTATTATCTAAATGTATATGTGGGGGTTTTAGTCTCTTGTCCAAGTTGTCTTTCCATGTAGGATGAAAATTTCCAGCTTGCATTCAGACCTGGAGTTGGTGTTTACTGTAGCTGTTTGATCAGCCAAGGTTTCTGGCCAGTGTAATGCTATTAATTTAAACAGGAGACACTGATTTCTGGAAGATGGTTGGATAATAAAGGTATTTAGCAGGTGTGTTAGAAGCAGAGTTTCAGAGTTAACCTGCTTTCTGATCTGGAAAGTTTGCAAAAGAAGATGCATGAAATTTCTGTCACTTTGAATTCAGCTTAAAGTGTGCCTATTGCTATTAGCATCACATTCACAGGTTAAACCTAAGAAGGTAAAACTGGCTTAGAACTGATGAGCTTAATGCTAGACAGGGTCTAGTTAGCATAGCTGGAGCAAAATGTTGGCAGAGATTACCTGGGCTAATGCTAATTTTTGATCTCTCATTTTTAATATACCTTGAAATGCATGTTAACCACCTCAGATGCATGCTTTATTAAATCAAAGGATGGGTGTACAATGGAAGTATTTAAAATTTTGGCAGCATACAGCTTTGTAAATAAATACTTGTGTTTTCTGGAATAAGACATTTTTTAAAGTGAGGGGAGTTGTTGAGCAATTATGGTTGATTTCTACCTTAAATATGGACCATTGTCTTCTGTTAAACTCATGGTGTTGTAAACCCATTGCTGTGTGCAACTTTGATTTCTACATCATACTCAGAAATTTGGGGAGGGGTTATTCATTTGGTAACTTGCTTTTCCTGTGTGGATGTACTGCACCCCATAGGAGTCCCGTTCCACACAGCATTTCCTTTCTGGGGAGCCATCTCCCAGCTGGCTGAGCTGTTGGGATGACAGGACACTGCTCTGTGCTCCTGTGTTTCCCAGGGGAGGGTGCACCCAAGGTAGAGGAAGGGCTGCCTTGGGAGGAGAAGCTTTGAAAATATGTAACTGCTTCCAAAAGAAAAGCTGTGCCCTACCTCCTGGTCCAGTTCAGAAGGGCACTTGGAGAAGTGGGCAGCTGAGAAGTTCTTGGCTGCAGCCTTGTCTTGGTGCTCCTTGGGCCTGAGCAGAGGAGAGGCTGGAGGGATACCTGCTCCTTTTTCCTGCTGCCACAGAGAAAGATGGTGTGTTAAGTGCCTGCCAGGCAAAGTGTGCCAGCACTAGGCTCACATGGAATTTTTAGTGGTATATGTTCACTTCAGAAATTCAGCTTATGTTCAGAAGATAGCTGTATACTTGGCTGTGTTGAGTGGCCTTGAATTTTCTGGGAGCTGGAATGCTTTCCTCACCATACTGTTTTTCTTTCCCATGAATCCCATGATTCACTCACCCAGATATGTAACTGTAAGTCCCTGTAGTGGCTGAATGTATGCAGCTGCCTTCTTGATCTGCAGAGAAATTTCAGCTGTCCCTGTAATCTTCAGCAGCAGCAGTTATTTTAAGATGCTATTTTAATGGTAGTCTAGCACCTGAATATACCTGGATAATTTGATTTATGGCCTATCCAGATTGCTTAATCACTTTCTGTGTTGTAAGATTTGGGAGAAAATACAAATGGCTGTAGATATGCCACTTGTAGTGGTGAGAAATACCTTCTCCTTTCCACAGAGGTCTGCCAGCTCTTTGAGATGTGGTCTTTTAAGCAACAATATTAAAATACAAGGATTGGAGTTAAGTTGTTGGAGCTATACTGAAGTGCATGTTACCATTTAAAAAAGTTTATAGAGCACCAGTGAGATAGCAGAAGCCAGCAGTAGCAGGAACAGCTCTTGTGTGCACATCATGTACCTGCTGAGGTTTTCACTCATCCTCTCTGTATTTCTGAACAAAACTCAGAAACTGAAAACCCTTAATGCCCTAGAACTCCTGCTTTTCTTTGTTTCCCCCTGAAGATAAAGCATCATGAAGGTTATGTACCTGTGTAAGCACAGATTCTGATTGTTGGATGTTGAGAAACTGCATTGCTGGCACTTGGATTGCTGATCCTGTTTGAGATCTGGCCAGACCAAGTACACTAGTACATGAAATGAAATGAAGGGTCATTTCTTTCATCTCAGATAAGATACTTATGTAAATCAAGTATTACAATAATAGTGTCAGTAATACTAAAATAATCCTAAATTCCATAAATAATACCAATACCACTGTTTCTGATTTAGTCCTTATTTACAGAACAGAAAGTGTGAAAGCTGTATCTTGTTGAGCTAATCTGATTGCATAGTTGTTAAAACCGATAACAAAAATCTCATGGAAACTGCACGTCCAGCAGACTTCTTTTCTGAAAAAAGGTCATAATTGTCCCTAGAACAGCAGTTGTAACTTGCAGTTAATGCAGTGCAGGCAGTGCTGTTGTGTAGCAGGAGTTTGTCACTCCATGCTGCTTCTTAACCTCAGCTGCAGAGGGATGCCAGGATTCTGCTGGTGTGCTTGGGACCAGTGTCTTGAGTTTGCCTGCATGTGTGCAAATGCATGAGGGGTGCATTTATTGGTAGATGTGGAATAGTCTTTCCTCTTCCCCAGTAGCTGGAGCTCAGCATCCAAGTGGAAGTTCCCTGTGCATCTCATCAGGGTGAGTTCAGAATTGTGCCTGAGAAGGAAGCTTGCAGGGATTGAAGTGTGCTCAGACTTCAGGGGTGCTGGATTGTGTTAAGGCAGGGAATAAGCACTGTTGGCATTGAAATCCTTACATTTGTAGCTTGAGAAATTTGTGGAGTTGATTCCTAATAGGATTTGCAGAAAATAATGAAAGTACTCTTCCCCCCAATTATAAACCTAAATTTGGCTGTGAACACTTGCATGTCTTAGGTATGATGGCAATAGCAAAAGTTAAAACCAGATGCCTCGAAGTTAGTTGAAAGGTGTTTCTCTTTGTACGGGGGTCATTTATTCTGTGGCAGCGCTTTGAAGTAAATAATTTTCAAAGGAGAGTGGCATTTGCAGTGTTTTGAACACTGAAGGAGCACCTTTTTATCTTGCATTGTGCAACCCAGCAGTAGTGGACGTGGTATTTTTCCTGTGTGTGCAGCCTGGTCCTTGGGGTGCGTTGCCTCTCTCCTGCAATTCAGCTGCAAGTGGCTTAAATCCCAGGGCCCTGCCTTGAGAATGGGGGAGATCCTACAGCTTGATAGAAGTTTTCTGATAAAATCCCAGACATCTCTAGCATCCCATGAGATCTCTAGCATCCCACAGATTATCATCTAGATGTTTAGTGAAATGTCTTGTTTACCCAGGTTGTCCAAGTCAAAGTGAGACAGAGGTGTACTCAGCCTGTCCCCTTGTCTGTGTTTCTCTCTTTTTGGTCTTGTGGGGTTTCTTTGATCTTAAAGCTTGTTGAAAATGCATCAATAATAAAACATCCACAAGGGACATTAAAATACCTGAGCTTGACCATATGAATTAACAGTGTATGTTTATTTTAACATTTTTATGGTCAAAGAATGTAATGGGGGAAAAAAGGTACATCTGCTAGGTAAAAAAATCTAGATAATGTGTTGTGTCTGATGGGGTTTGTGAACAGGCTTAAACAGGTAAAGACTCTCCTGTTACATGTGCACAGATAAACTTCCTGTTGTGTAGCTTAGCTGTTTGAAGTATACCAGTGTTGTGTTACCACCCAGATAAACACAGCACTGCCACTTGTAGCCACCTGTCTTCTGTAGGTAAAATAACTGAATATTCTTTGAAAGGGTCGCTTTGGTTCTTTTGCTGGTCTGAGAGCTGTGTCCCAGAGAGCAGCTTCTCCTCCCTGTTAACCTCCAGCAAAATAACCACTAAAGTAACCATTCTCTTTTCAGTCCCTGTCTATTTTATCTTCTCCTTTTTAAAAATTGTCTTTTATTTCTCTTCTTCTTTATTGCAAAGGCACAGTATGTCTCCCTTTCTTTCAGAGAAAAAGTTTCCCCCTCCAGAAGGGATAACAGTTGCCGTTAAATTATTACTGTCTCTAGTAATTCTTAAATCCTGCTCTAATTCTGATTTTGACCAGTAACATCTGGAGCTTGTTTGAGGTTTGGGTCAGACCTGACTGTAATGGCATTTAAATTGGAACTCTGCTTCAGTTCAGTTAGTTTAATGAATAAAAAAATTAGTCACTTTTCAGTGGAAAAACCTGCAAATAATGCACATTTATTGCAGATATTTTTTTTTTGTATGCACTTCTATTTCTTCAGCAAGATCTCTTAAATAATGTCCTCTCTGCTTCTGAAAGAAGGAACATCCTTATGGCTTCTTAATTGATTTTTTTTTTGGTGAAAAAGTTCTGGATCTAAGGAAGTGCCAGGAATTACATACTAGACAGTTTGTGGAGTACCTCTGTGTTTGGGTTTATTTTTCTCTTCTCCCCTGTGATCCACTGCCATGCACTATCCCATGCTCACACCCCTTCAGGGAAAACTGTTAGCAGTTTTAAAGTCATGGAAAAGTAGTCCAGGAAAAAGAGGGGCAATGAGGATCCAGTAGTGGGGAGGACTGACCAAAAAAATCTGCTCTTGTATGCTCCAAAGATATACTCCAAATAGTGAGAGCATTTGTGGGGTAAAAGTCATAGCAGGAAATGTGAATGGGCTTAGTGGAGCAAAAGAAGTGTGAGTAGTGAGGGTTTCCGTCCCAGCTGTGTGTGAGGTTGTAGTGGCTGATGATGACACAGACCACAAAACGCTGCATTATTGAGAGAGAAAAATACAGGGTGTGGAGTAAACTCAAGGGACTTTGCGTTGTCCTGAGACAAAGGAAGAATCATTCATCATCAACAGAATGAGGAATTTGAGATACAGCTTAATTCGGTGATGGTGTTTATACCAGCTTCTAGCCAGAGGCAAAGCAGGAAGGCAGTAATCAATTTTGGAAGTCCTCGAAGTTTGCTTCAGATGAGTGGCACTAGCAGTGGAGTGAAAATAGAAGTAGTTGGGAAGATTTGCCAGAAAGAATAGAGTATTGAGATTGGGAATGTGTTTCTGGAATTAGGGTGTTCTGCAAAGCGTAAAAAAGATGTAATTCACTGAGTGACATGCAGTAGCCAACTGTCCTAAAATGTGTTTTCAAGTCTGTTTTGTTGCCTTTATGTTCTAAGAATAGTTGACCAGAAAGCTATTGAACTACTGTCTGAGGATTTGGCTCATGAAACAAAAAATAAATGTAGTATGTAGTAAGAAAGTAAATATGCAACAAAACATGTGAGCAGTGAAATACAATTTCCTCTTCAGAATGTATTTCTGATGAAAAACCTTCTAATTATAATTGCTGCCACATGTGAAGTAACTCAGATTTCCAAAGAAAAAGTAGAAGAATTTTGACCAACTTGTTTTCTCTCCCTTTATAAGGGAAAATAATTTGGGTGATTATTTTGGATGGTGACACATCAGGACATTACTGAGAGCACTGAAATATCCAAGAGCCCCATCATATACAATAAACTCCATCAGAAGCATCATTATCCCTCCACTCCTGCCATTTGGTTGCTCTTTAAAATGAAATGAAAATAAAATTACATAGGTGTGAGGTCTTCCTTCTTGAATGCATCTCTCAAATTTCTGTTTCTGAAACAGTTGTTTGCATAAACCATGTAGTTTTGAAGTTTGCAGCTGCAGACGTTACAGTATGAGGTACAGGGTTCAAGAAGCTCTGTCTGTGATGAGGTTCTAAAAGATTGCTGATTTAGAGGTGTTCCAGTGTATATCAGTAGGTTCTTCTTTATTCTTGTTTGTATTACAAGTTGCTCGGGTTTGCAGATCTGAATTTGGCTGTTCACAGCTAATGTGCCTGTGGAGTACACAGCAGTTTCTTTGCCTCGTGGATTTCAGTGTGTTTGTGTTAGGATTTGGAAAAGCAAGTTAGCCTCAAAATCTGTATATGGCTGGGTCTGTTTATGTTTTCTCTAGAATACAGAGTATAACTTCATTCCTGATTGCGATTGCTTAACTAATAGGCCTGGGGAAGCAGGGACTTGGTTCCGTGGTCCCATGGCAGCCTGTTTGGCACCAGAACAGCTGGTTGGCTATTTAACACTGAATACTTAAACAGGAAAAGCTTTCTCAGTCACTTAAAAGTTTTCTTTTGTTTTCAGTAAGAAAAGAATGCGACTTAAAATTGCTGACAAAGAAAAAGTGATAAAATTGTCAGTGGAGTGCTTAACTGAGGATTATAGAGTTCCTGTTCTGCATTCTTTTAAGAATTCAGTGGTAAATAGTGGAGACTAACACCCCGAGATTCCATACAAAACAGTTTTTCAGCTGTGTTATTTGTTTGAAGAAAGTTGTTCTCCATGTAGGCAGTATTAAATAATTAACACTGTTTAGTGCTAATTTTGGTGTCTGCTAACATTTGGATGTTTTCAGTACAGTAACTTTCATCTTCAAAGCAGTGAAGTGAAGCTGATCTTCAGAACATTTTACAACAATAATCAGCTCTTTCTTAGAGCCTAAGTAATATTTTCTTGCATTAACACGTTGGGGGTAGAAAGGTTGCTGTCAGAATGCAAAGAGAAAATAAAGGTTAAATCTTAGTTAAAACAAATGATGAAGAAAGTGTAAAGTGCTTTGGGATTTAATGGGTCTGTTTTAGAGACTGAGGAAAATCAGTGCTCTGTTAAGGCTTCTAAATTTATTTTAATGATTGCTAGTGTTCTTGCTACAATGTAGAAGAAAGCAGCCACCTGGCAGATGATTCAGTAGATTAAGGCTAGCCAGAAACTTAATGACTGGAGTTTCTTGGGAGTGTCTAGCCCCCAAAAATCCTCTAGTAGACTCCAGTCAAAACAGGGACACTGATGGAGGGAAGGGGATTTCCAAATGGGAGCAGTCTCTGCTCCCTGGGGCACCATCCCTGAGCCTTTTTCGTGTTTGAGACGGGGACATCACCAAATCTCCCATCCCAGCTGGGCACCCCTTCCATGCACAGTCATTCTGTGTTCCTTCTCTTTGGTCAGGGAAGCTTTTGTAGGACATGGGACAGTGCTAACAGGTGAGGCTGGAAAATTGAGCTTATTAAGGAGCAAACTCAAAAGCTCCTGGGAACCGTGAATTTTAGGAATTTGGGAAGCTAGTGGAGAATAGAACTCTGAGATCTATGTCTTAGATAACAAGAAAGCAACTTCTTTTCCAGATCATCCCATTTGAAAAAAGGAACATTTTTTGCTTTGCTCATTCTGCAGTTGTTAATTTTAGATGAGAGTGTAATTACTTACTGTTAATTACATTGAAAACAAACGTTAAAATTAACCCAAAGTGTAGGGGTTTTTTTGTAGTAGGAATCTCTTAAAATCATGGTTTACTATTATACTTGAAATGTATCTGTTCCTAAACACAGTGAAAACTGAATTTCAGTAGAACAGAATGATTTTGTCAGCAGTGCTCCCTGGATGGCTGGCCAGAAGCAGTAAATGTTCCTGTGTTACCAGGCTGTGCACGTGTGCCTGTGTATCAGTTCACATAAAGGGCTTAACAAAGCAACCTCAAACCTCAGGCCTTGAATGGTTTAATTGTTGTTGTCGTTTTCCCCACTGTTAATCTACACTTGTAAAAGCAACCCTGATGTGAGGTTAGGATTTATCAGCACCGGGCACCCCACACTAATTGGTTCAGCTCTGCACTTCACTGCCGAGGTGCTTCTTCAGAGCAGAGGCTGCTCGATGCAGTTCCCAGCTCAAACGAGGAGGGAGGAAACGCACCTGGGTGTGTGAGGCTGATTCTGCTCCCAGCCCCACACTGCCTGGATGCTTCTCCACAACTGGGAATGGTTTTCCTGAAGTGGAAGAGAAGCATGACTTGGGCCTGCTCTTTGTTTTGAATGAAAAGTGCCAAAGACTTTGGCAATAGGCATTTATTTTCTACAGTAAAGTTTTATAGATTCTGCAAAACTGTTCTCAGTCAAAAATTTAGTTTTTGGGTTTTTTTTAATACTTTAGGCTAGTAACAGTTTTTTTGTATGAATGTTCTAAAGTTCTTTATGGAAACCTGAATATTTACATTAGATTAGCCAGCCTGGATTGAGCAAAAATTGTTTAACTTGGTGTGTTGAGGTCTGTGAGTGGCAGACGCTGATGTTAACCATGAGTGCAGGGGAGGGATGGCGAGTTCCCTTTGCTGCTGTGCACACCCCGAGGGTGTCTGAGCCTGGCCACATTGCCTCTGTACCTTTTCACTGCTCCTCATAGAATCTTCTTCCATTCACTAGATTGCCTTTGGAAGTGAACTGGGAATAATAAAAGCTTTGTGTAAATTCACTGTGCCTGCTGCATTTCGAGCACTGAGTGCAGCCTGGTTAACAGCCTTGCTTCCCTCTTCCATCTTGAAAAGATATAGGAGAAGTAAAGAAGTTACAACAAGGAAAATAAAGATGGTACAAGGTATCAAATGGCTGTTTAGAGGTATTGTCTGAGTAGACTGGGAAGGGTCCTGGATAACTGAGGAAAGATGTGCTAGAAGTCTGGAGAGCAGATTTTGTTTCTTTAAATTTACATTCTGGTAATTTAGTATGAAGTCCCTCGTGTATTTTAAGTAGTAGAAAATCCCGTATCCCACTCTACTCATGAAGAAGCCAAACCAGCACACACGACAGTCTTGATTTATAGTTCTTCTGTATAAACAATATCTTTCTGCTTCCATATTGCATTTTAGATTGCTCTAGTACTCAGTGCACTGTGCTAATTAGAGCCTGTAGTGATTCTTGGTTGAAGAAGCCACCACCTCAAGGAAAGCGTAATCCTATACTGTGCAACTGAGATCTTCCAGCATCCCAGCTGGGCAGTGTATGCATTCAGTGGCATGGCAGAGATCACCACTCCTTGTGTCCTCAGGGACACAGTGTTTGCATTTTTCTAGATTTGCCATAGGACTAACAGATGGACTTTGGAGATGCTTTGGCCTGGGATTTCAGGCTGCTTTGCTGTAACAGCCACCTCTGAAACACATTCCATAGTTGTCCTCAAAGGAATACTTTCTTGTATTGATATACAAGAAATACAATACTTACTATACAATACTTTCTTGAGCATATTTGATGTTGACTCCTTTACTATGCAGCAGAAAGCCTGGATTTAAGCTTGAGTTGTCAGGTGAGAAGGAAGTATGATTAACTGTGCTTGCCTGCTTTTCCACAGTTTTATACAGTCTTTAGTATTATTTTCCTGAATCTGATTTATTTGCCCTTCCCTCTTCTCACCAAAGCCTAGTCTAGAACTACCAGCTACCTGCAACCACTGAGTCATATTCCATGAGCCTGGAATACCTTATGTACCTATCAATTTTTCTGCACAGCTGGGAGCATAAGAAGAAGAGGGAAAACAAAATCAGTGTTAGCAAATCTTCAGTAATAAAAGAAGACCTTTCAAAGCATTACTGAAAATAACAGGAAGAAGTGCTGGAGGTGTTAGATCCCTAAATGTCAGGGTTTTGGGCACATTGCACAATTTCTGTGGCTTGGAGTGATCTTTTCTGTAAAAAGATAAATTAAAAGTTGGGGCTAAAGTAGGTGATTTATATTTTTTGCTCCTAGTGCCTATAAAATTAATTCCAGTGCAAATCCATATTGTTATCCAGTGCTGTTCTCTACTAGGAAATTAGTTTTGCTTTTAAACTCCAACATGGACAGATCAACAGTGTTTCAACTGTTTAAAAACCACATCATTATTAGGAAAATACATTCAAGCTACCTTCCCGTACTACTGCTAGTGTGAGCAAAACTCAGCGTGCTCCAAGGCTGAGTTCAGGAGTGAGCAGTGAAATTAGCATTTGCTGTAAGGATGAATCTGATCTCAAAACAGAGTTACAGAATCTGAAATAGTGATGAATAATATTTTGACTCTGTAACAAAGTTACTGCGCAGAAGCAGTGTACCTTCAGAGCTGGTTTGGGCAAGTGGTGTGTGTGATCATACCCATGTAAGGCAATGTTTTATGCTACTGGTAAATGTGCACAACCTTTTTGCTGCTTAAGCATATGGTGAGTGTTCAGTTATTGTATTTAATTAAATAGATGTACTGCAAGACTCTCTGAGAATGTGGGTTGCACTCATCCAAAATGATAGAGAAGTGAGTTCTGAAAAATTTATGTATCTGAGTAATAAAAATTGTGCTGGTCCAGGTGGTGGAGGTGTGTGCTTTTCTGGACTTCCACAAGGAAAGAGGGAGCAGCTAATGGGAGCAGAATCACTAATTACATAATGTGCTTATATTATTATCCAAATATACTCGTTTTAATTGCTTTTTAATTGTCTGTCTTAAACACACCAAGAACATGTCCACAGCAGTGTAGCGTGCTGGGTGTAGTGTCACACAAATGTAAATACTCTGTGGCCCTTGGACTGCCCTGGCTCCAGCTGAGGGGGCATCCTTTTCTTCCCTCTTTCAGAACTTCATTTTTTCTGTGAGTAGTTTTGCAGCCTCTCTAGTGATGCCACAGATGGCAGCCTTTGTTGTTGCAGTAGAGAAGGCTATTACTTAGTAGAGCAGTAAAACATAAAGAGGGGTGTGATACTGGAAAAACACATTGTTCAGGGTGTGTTCAGTGGGTTGGGACCGAGTGCCCGACCCGCAGCAGCGGTGTAATCACACTGCCATCTCTGGAATGTGCAGAGACAAGACGTGACGAGTTGGGGAAGTTGCTTCTGTAGCATTGCTGCTCTAGATACAGCAAGGAGAAGATAGTGCAAGTCCAGGAGCTGCTGCCGTAATAGGTCATGACACTTCTGATGTTTCGGCCTTTCCTGATCATGAAAGAAAATAATTTATCTTGCCAACTGTTCTAGTTACTGTTTTTTGAGTATTACAGGGTAGCCAGAAACAGTCTTCCTGCTTTTCTTCCTGATCTGATAGTTTTCTAGAAGCATAACCTAAGCTAAAAAAGGTCTTCAGACTAAGAAAAAGAACTTTGAAAGATTTTTCAGCAGACCTTCTCTTGTCCTGTTGACTACCAAGAGGTTGTGACACTGTACAATACATAAAGCCAGGATAATGAGACAGGCAGTTTGGTATCTTCTGCTAAATAATTTCACTGTCCTGAAGAAAAACTCATGCCAGTGCCGCTGTCTACCCCAGTTATTAAACACCTGGGGCTTAAAAAGCTTTTGTAAGATCCCTTGAAACGTGAAGGCTGTCTATACACACTCTTCACCAAGAGCATAAAGTTGTAATTTTGTTGGATAATTATGGGTGTGTTGTGCTGTTAGTGTCCAAACTGAACTCTGGTTCACGCAGTCTTTCATCTGACACTGAATTATTCATAAAGCTAAGGGTTAAACTGCTGAAAGCAGGTAATTTAGTCACTCTTGATATCAGTAAATTTTTGGGGTGACTTCTTCAATGGCAGCTTAAAGTCTGCTGAGTACTTGTATTGATAATACCCTAAATGCATTTATGTGTCAGTAGGAAGTTAATCACATTTTTAAGCCATTTTAAGAGTTTTGTTTTGTAAAGTGCCATCAGACTGCTCCTGTCTTTGAAGATCAGCAGATAAATGAGTTGCTGGAGCAAACTGCTTAGTTACAGAGCAGGTTCTGCATAGGCTATTTGTTCTCAGCTGTTTTTCTGTCCACAAAGTTACATTGTACCTACCATTTATTTTCCCATGAAGATAACTGTATCATTGGGATGAAGCTTCTGATACTATTTACCTTACAGACCAGTATTGTTCATGCATGTTCAGTGTTCAGGGGCTTTTTAGAGTGTAACTGCTTTGTTTTATCTAAGAATAGAATAATGTAATCTATTAATACAATTTTGTTCCCATTCATTAGTTACATTGGCACAGTTAGAAACCAGTCTGGCCATCCTGTGCTTTGTCAAAATGTCCTCTTGGGCCAGGCAGACCCAGTGATGGGAATGCAAGGCAGCAGCAACATAATGATTGATCAGTGTAATAAGTGGTGGCTGCAGTGTTGTTGCTGTCTGTCTAGTCATTGCTACATATTCTGTGGGCATGGCAGAGATGAGTCTGCTTCCAGGAAGTTGTCCCATCCCAGTTCTTCATTTGCTGTCTTGTGTAACATCATCTTCTTCTGTGGGAGACTTGCAATTCCCAGTCAATAATGCAATAATTGTTTCAGATGACAATTAGAGAGTAAGAGACTTCCATATAATTGTGCTTCATTTTTGTTGGGTTTTTTTGGTTGGTGTGGTTTTTTTTTTTTTAAAGGTTTAATGCTGGCTACTTGCTCTTTAGTAAATAAATGTCTTTTCTCCTTTCTTTCTAAATGTAATAGAGCAAATTTTGAAAGGATTGAAGATCTTTAAATCTTGTTTCCCTAGCTGGAAGTCTCCTCGCTTCTTATGCCCCTAATACCTTTTTCCCTTAGTCTGTAAGCTTGACTCTGCCTCCTGATACTTCTCTAGAAGCTTTTTCCCCTTAAGACTTAGTCATTGTCCTTCATAACTTTCTTGTTAAGGTACATGCATTTCTAGATACACCTTTTGGCACTGGATCAAGTAATGAACCATGAAGAAAGAAAAATAATAAATAAAACCAAAGCAAATTTTACCCAGTTTTGCTAATGGAAGAATGAACTTCTAACTAAGACAAATGACATAATATTTACAAGTAATGGAAACATCCATGACAGCAGTTAGCTACATCTTGATCCATAGGATCATGGGGGTTTGTGTACTTCCTTTTTCCCTCCTCCCATTCTACTGGCCAAATTAATCTCAGTCTCTGTTACTGTTTACAGTGTTTTAGGTGAATTGCTTTATTTTTGGATGCCTTTTGAATGGCAGCCACAGTAAGAAATTGCTTGATTCTTCTTCACATTTTTCATTATAGCAGCTTAGGACTGTCTTGTAAAAATGAAACTGTGTGGAATGCTTTTCATTTAATTCCTTTTCTCTTGAGTCCCTTTGTGCAGTAAGTGGTGTTTGTATTCTAACTGCAGGTAGGAATTAGAGGCCAAATAGTTTCTCTCACTTTGGGAAAGCTGAGTTCTTTCAGAGAAGTGAGGGGAAATTTTTGTTCAGAACACTTATAGTAGTTGAAAGATGGACTACTGTAAATGAATTCCATTCAGATCATGGAGTTGGGAGCTTGTTTGGCTAACTTTGGTATGTGTGGTTGTTTTGGTTTTATTTTTTGGCCTGGGTATTTGGTTTTTTTGTTTGGTTGGTTTTTGACTGTTCTTTTTAAACCCTGCCCTCTGGGAGCAACTCTATTCATCTGGCTTTCAGAGCAATGGTTTCCAGACTTCGGGAAAAGCAAGCTGCTGGAGCCCAAAAGTTTTCCTGTGAGCTGTTACAGCCACATGAAGACCAGTTCCACGGGAGTGCCTGCAGCCCCCTTACAGGCATGGTCTGGGCAGTCTGTGCTCTAGAGCTGTGAAGTAACCTGTTGGCATTGTTACTTCCAGCTTAAGGCAGGTATTTGTTCATCATCTTCTTCACGTTTTTCAAACTTTCTTGTTTGCTTTCAATAAGCAATTTTCTTGCTTTCTGTTTGAGTCTCTTGAGTGTCCTCTTTGCATCACCACAGTTCAGTAACTGCTTCGGAAAGTGTGGCATTTATTGCTTGCTTTAGGAATTTCTCAATTATGTATTTTGATATGCTGCCCAATAGCTACAATAGCAAGGATCAATTTGGTGGTTGAAGAGGAGGTATTTATTATAGTACTTGAAATCACAAAATGTTTATTCATTATGATTTCTAGTAGTGATGATTTTTTTTTTCACTTGTGTGCTATTATCCATGTCCTGCTGGTATTTTAAACTATGCACTGAAATAAACTTTTAGATGTTGATTTATTTAAAATACTGATATATTTTAAAATAATAATTATTTAAAAATGTTTGAAGAGATTATGGTTTGTTCCACAATAGAAGTGATGGTCTGTAGTGAGTGCAGAGGACCATGGCTCTGCTGGGCTGCCCTGGGGGGTGGTGACTTCAGCTTCGAGTCCTGACACCGAGATGCAGAGCTAGACCTGGACTGTGTGTTGAGTGTGCAGTGGATATCCTTGATGCTGATGTCGGTTGACTGCTACAGCATGGATTTTGCTCATTTGCATTTTCTGAGTTTATTCTTATCTCCTGCCACCTGATATTTTTGCTCAGGAAGTCTATTTCCCAGTGTTTACTGCAGGTTCACTCATACACTGGAATTCACACACATCCCCCTTTATCATATCTGTATATAGTGTTGTATCTGTATATAAAAAGAAAAAATGCCCTTTTAAAACTTCCAGGAAGGCTTTGATTCTGGAATGTCCATTTAGTCCAGCAGAAGAGGAGAAAGTCATGCTGTTTTCTGCTTTCCCCCACTAAAAGCAAGACCCTGGATGTGAAAGTTCATGGTATTCTTCAAGCTGCTGCCAGCAGTGAATTACTGACTCCCTTCAGGCTGCTGATGCTGCCCTTGGTGCAACTCCCTGCTCATTTGGGGACTGCTGTGGCACTGCTGCATGGGGAGCTGTGCAAGCTGCGTGCAGGGACTGTAAAAGCCCTCGGTCCCGCTGATTTCCAGCGTGAGGCGGATGTGTGTGATAACTGTAACCAAGTTTTTAGTATCACTATTACTCCTCCGCTGTGGTCTCCTTAACCTCAAAAGGAAACAAATGTTTCATAACCTGCTGCCGAGACTGCTTCAGTTTCTCCTCCGTGGCTGCCAGCGTCAAAAGCTAATGACAAACATTATGGATAAGCTTTCAGACTTTGACTATGGCTGTGATGTGAGTCATGACTGACAGCTTAGTGAAGTTATAGCTCGCCGTCATCATTGTTCAGTAGAGGCAGTTTGTGCTGTAGTGGAATTGCTGTGCTTGTGGAGTCATTCTGTAGCTTTTGGCCACACGTGACTGCAAACACGTGTTTGTGCTGAGCAACGTGTCCTGCAGCTTAGGGACAGCACTCTGCGCTGCTCCGGTCTCAGAACTGCATTGAAGTTATGCCAAAACCCACATGAATGGGACAAAATTTTTTCCACTTTTTCATCAGTAGGAAAAAAATATGGCAAACTGAGATTCCTTCCTTGTACATTTGAATTGCTGTGAACAGTAAACAACAGAGTGATGTATCTTAATGTGACACTTGAGTTCATATTATTAAACAGGCTGAATCCATCAGTTTTTTTAATACAGGGTTTTTTTAAAAAAATCACTGATGCTGTTTTAATTCTGATTGCTTAATAGTGTGAGTATTTGAATATGATAATACTGATCTCATAGTCCATAACAAGCAGATTTTTTAAAATATATATACTTTCTGTAGGGTCTGTCATTATATGGCAAGTTTATAGTTTCAGAGAATTTAGTGGGGTTTTTTCCCCTTCTCTCTCCCTCTTTCCCCTGCAGCAATTGCCACAACCATTTTACTTTCAGGCTTTCATCTCAGGACTTCAGTGACAGACTTAGTCAATGATTAGAAGTGTGCACCTGCAGAGTCATTTATATATAATCCAGTAATTTGTTTGTGTAAGATGACTGGCACTTCCTACCAGCTTCCCAAACTGTGGCATCCTGCTCCAGTTTTGTTCCAGTTGTGTATCTCAGTGTTAGGAGTTATTTCAGCATTCATGATATTTCAGTAACTAAGTGAAAGCTCTTTTTTGTGCACAAACTCACTAATATCTGAAATGTCTCTTCTTAGAAGTTGTCTTAGCCTCCAAACTCAGAGACGCCCTGTAAACTCTTTAAGATGTGTTTTTCATTTTTAACACAGTGCCATGGGCAGAGAGAAAAAGGGTATGTGATGTTAAACGTTTCAGAAGAAATTGTCATCACTATTTTTTGTGTTGCCTTGCATTCCTTTTTGTAATGAAAGAATATCTACAGGGGTTTGTGTTGCATTTTGAGGAGGTAAAAAATAAATGCTTACAAAACAGTCTTTTGCAGTGTATACAATTTTGCTATTGAAAGCTGTATTCATTGAATATTGCAGTAATGTATTTAAAGAGTTAAAAACATTTCCTATTCCTAAAGTCGCTTTGTTGTGATACTTCCTTAATTGATGTGGTTTATATTAACTTTCAGTTGATTCATAGGCTGCATCTCAAA
This sequence comes from Urocynchramus pylzowi, assembly GCA_013397555.1. Lineage (NCBI taxonomy): Eukaryota > Metazoa > Chordata > Aves > Passeriformes > Fringillidae > Urocynchramus > Urocynchramus pylzowi. The sequence goes on along the minus strand of VZRH01001377.1, from coordinate 2,476,189 downwards.
TTTATTCCAGGGATATCATTAAAACTGGGTATTCTGATGTGGGATTGGACAGATGACATGAGTGGAGTGATGTTGACACACTGTGGTTTAAGCTGCATTAGAGACAGTAGTGTGTGAAGTAGTATGTTTGGTAGGAAGGTTTTCCTGGCCAGTGTGGACAGGTATTTTTTCTTTCTCTTAATCCTGTAATGTGTAATTTGAATAAGTTTTTGGCATTGCCTCTGCTTGAGGCAAAGGAAAACATGTTTCATAATTAAACCTTGGTATGATTTTACAATTCTTTCCTATGAGCTCTTAAGGACAAGAGAGAAAAACACAAATTATGGGTTTTCAATGCTCTAATAGAAAATGTATTTTGTTATACTTCTTGCTAGTACATCTGTTGAAGAGGGATTGTGTTTTGTTTGTGTAAAGGATTAGTTGACTTTTATTAGCAGTTAAAAAGTTTCCTTTGTTCACAGTAGCAAAAAACATTGATTGGTGTTATCTGGTTTCCATATCTGAAAGCTGTATCACAAATTTTGTATCCATCTATGTCAGAAGAAGCAGCAGGGGCATTCATCATGGTTCATTTGTCTTATCACTAAACAGTATCTCTCAGAAGCTTTCTCTCTAAGTTGATTGCTGTTGCTGTGATCTCTAACTCCTCATACTTTAGGAGAATGTAGAGCAGTATCTCACAGAAATCTTTTTATTTTCTTAGTTAAGGACAATTCTTTGCCCATGAAACATGGCGTCAATATTTAAATTCCCTGTTTAAAGATAACATTGGATATGCTTTTAGTGAAGAATAGAACTATTCCTCAGGTGTTTGCTTCAGTTTGTTTCCAGATACTAAGTTGCACTGATGATAACTTTAGGAAGAAAGATAATTAAAAAAAAAAGTTAGTATTAACTTAGCATAAACAATTGTTGCATTTTGAGAACATGCTGTATGCTTCCAGAATGCAGTGCCCCAGAGGACAGCTTTCTGTTTAAACCAGCATATGCTGTTAAAAGGTTAAAAAAGCAGGGGGGGAAGGCAGGATGTTGAAATAAAATTGGAGATCTTTCCTTCTCACTCTTGACTTTTGTCATTTTTCCTGCCTTTAAGTTGCAGGAGTTCAAACCTGTCCCCCCATAATTTTGCTGTAGTAACTCTTGAACTTGCTGTTCTGCTGCAGCATTGCCAGTCTGATTGCTGCTGAGGGGGCCCCTGAGGCTCTACCACGCCCGAGCCAATCTTCTGCAAACTTTTTCTTACAAAGTCAAAACTTCAAGTCATACTTGATTTTGCTTTTGTTCTAAAGCTGAGAATTTAGAAAAGTACATGAGTTACTGCTGCAGTGTGTGTTTCACAGCACCCCTTTCACTGGTTCCTCAGTGAGATCTGCTGCACCCTAGTAAGTGTCCAAAAGCCGTGGGTGAGCATTAAGTTCATGATTTAGCGTAGCTCTAATCCAGGAGTAAGTCTCTAACCTGAGCTGTTTCTGTCGTGCTGAGGGCAGAGGTTACTACTTGTGCGGATTTACTGGGAGAGTAAACAATCAGAATAGAAGTGCCGGGTGTGAAAGTATCTTCCTGTGTGCTGTGAATTGGAATGAGGCCGCAAAAGCATGGTGTGCTCTGAGGGAAGGGAGCGCTCTGAAGCTCCTGGTGACTGATGCTGCTGCACTTCTCCTGTGCCTTATCCTGCCTTTGCTGGGAGCTCCCTGGCTTTTAAAAGACTCAGGAGATGATCACACAGCGATTCCCGTTGTCACCTGTGTTGGTCTCTTTTGCCCAGGAGGAACTCAGCTGCAGTCTGGTAGAAGGCAAGTGTCCAGGCTAGCTGGCAGTTCTTGCAAACAGCCGGCCACCCCGGCCGTGAGCATCCCTGCGTGCCCGTGTGGAGCACGGAGCCGCCTGGGAGCTCGGCAGGGCCGGTGGCGAGGGCAGCTCTGTCCAGGGTGCTGACGGGCGAGGGCACGGCCAGGCTGCTGAGCGGGAGCTGGGATCGGGCTGTGTCCCTTGGGAACGGTTTCCATCCTGTGGCACAGGTTGCCTGCATCCCCAGCAGTGCACACGATCAGTAACTGTGTGGAGCTTTTGGGTATAAAACTGCTCCTGGTTACACAAATAAGTGACCTTGGGGCTTTTGAGGGGTAGTAGAATATATAAGTTAATAGCATGGCTTGTACAGCAATGAGAAACTCATCAGACCTTTTTAAATTAGAGTCTCTTTTAAGTAGTGCTTGTCCTTGAGATGGTTGCAAGGGCTTCTAGGTTTTGCAGTTTGATGATACAAGCCAGTTTAGTTTATCCAAGAACATACCCACTTTTCTGGAATCATGCTGAAACTGTCCACTGGCTTTTGGTGTGGAAGCAGTGGAAGAAAATGGTGTTGTTCAGTTGTTGGAAGAATCAGGAAGGTGCTTGTTCAATCAAGGTAATGCAGCTTAGAAGTAGTGGGGTTTCAGTTCATCAAGTTGTCTCATATCTCTTGGTTTAGTGGAATTTACATTTGTAATGGTCACTGGAGCAAAACTTAATGGCAATGATGGCTAGAAACTGGAAAATGTTATATCTAAAATGTTCCTTAATCCTAAAAGATTTTCTTTCCAATTTTCCTCAAGTAAGATTTAAATCATAGCATTACATTTGGTTAGAGGTTCAGGTTTTTTCTTGAAAAACAGTAGCACTGAAGAAGTCTTAAAGTAACTTGTTAGTTTTGAAAGTCTGCTGTTAGAAACTTGAGCTTTTGTAGAAATTTCTTGCATTCTAAGAATGCAAGAAAAAGTAAAGTTCTTGCTTAATGAGACTTGATTATGAGATATTGATTGTAAGGCACTTTGGTAACTTTAAGTCAGTCTATGTTCTTTGTATCTGTATTCCACATCAATGTGGACCTTTTTTTTCATCCATAAATATTCACCTATGTGGGGAATTTTCGTCAGACACCAGTTCAACTCTTGAGCAATAACTTAATTAAATACTGTTCTGTGCAAGGGTGCACTATTTGTCTGTCTCATAAACACTACCTGAGACAAAAAAGTTAATTTCTGATTATGAATTACGTGTTTAATTTTTATATAATTTTTCCTGTCTTAGCTGGAGATACAGATGATCCTCCAAGAATTACTCAAAATCCTGTCATTAATGGGAATGTAGCGATGGCTGACGGACATAACAACACTGAGGAAGACATGGAAGATGGTAAGTAAATATTTGATAAACACATGGTTTGTGTGGCTTCTTTAGTTTTATGATTTTGAGGAGAAAAATAGTCCATCTCTTACCTATGTCCTGTGATCTGCAGCTCATTAAAAAAATGAATCCTCCTGTAGTTATGGCTGCTGGTTCTCTGTGTAGGAATCCTATTGACATAGCTGTACAATAGGATTAGCGTTCTCAAGGCTTGGGATTTTTTTCTTGTACTCTTTCTAAGTACTCATTTAAAAATTGCTGAAAGTGCTACTGTCCGTTGTTATGTTTTGTGATACAGCCCTTTAAAGGTGCTGCAGCTGGGCTTTGCTAAATAGCAATTTTATCAGTTATGCATTTCCTTCAGGGTGTTTAGAATCCTTATCTGTCCTGCTCTCTTGTCAGGTGGCAGCTGTGATCTGGTTTTGTCTTTGTGTGGTAAGTCAGTGGTAACTATTCTGATGTTGATGAACATCTTTTGTTCTCAGGTCTGACACCTAATTTTACTTGCAAAAGCAAAGGAAAAATTATGTATTAATGTCCTGTTAATAAAAGGGGACATGTTTTTGAAGTCTTTTTCTTGGTCCATTAAATGAAATTGAGGGTGTACAGTTTGTTCCAGAAGATCAAATAATTATAACTCTGGGTATATTTAAAGAAAGGTAACAAGTTTCTAAATCTGTTATGTTTAGTGAGAAAAATGTGCAGTGATATTTCTTATCTTAGGAAAGGATATGGGCAGGGACTGCTCATTTTGAAGAATGATGTAAAATTGAGTTGGGAGAAGGGAAACATGAGTGGGATTTGTTCCATATTCCATGCTGTCTTGTGCGCATTTAGGACTAGGCTTAAACATTCAGTTAGATTTGTGCAAACATGTTAAGTGATTTTTTTTTTCCCAGAAAAATAAGAGTTTGAGGTTAAAGGTTAAAAAAGTGCTTACTTTCATGTGTTCAAGGAACATAGAATACTATAGAAAATAGTAATGTTCCATGAAGAGAATAGGGTTTAAATTCAGAACAAAAGCATCTCATGGTTGAATTGCCTCTGTATCATTGGCAAAGATAAAGTTTTCTATGACCAGAGTCTTGCATTGAAAGAAAAATGTGGTCTGCTTAGCCTATGAATTTTATTTGTGTGATTACCTAATCTCATTCAGAGGGTTTTCATTTATTGCTTGGAGTCTTTTCTTATCAAAAGCTGTTATAAAAGATGTTAAATGTCTATGAGCCCATGGTATTTAGAGGGTGGCAAGAGAAGAACACATAGGTTGACACCAGCTGGCTAGAACAGGTCTCTTTAAGCTCTGTTCTTGGTAGGGATGTTTATATTTAGAAAGCCTGGTAGTGTTTGCTATTGATACAACCAGTACATAACATGTTGGTGAATTAGAAAAATCATTTGTCCACTAGTTGGTCTGTATATACTTGCACAAATTAGCCAAAATAGGGACTTAAACTGCAGAAATAGCTGATGAAAGCCAGGCTATATCAGGGCTGGCAAGTAATCAGATATTCACCTCTTCATTCAGAATAACATTGACCCTTTAGCCAAAAAACTGCTGTGAACCTGTTTGTATCAATTCCCAACTGTTTGACTCCTCTCAGAACTGGGTGTTGAAGGTGTTGGCACTAGGGAGAAAAAACTATCTGAAGGCATTTGACAAAAGGTTTGTGAAAGCTTCTCATGCCTTTATGGGCTTCCAGCATGGTCAGGAGCTTGGGCCCACTCTGCAGTGGCACGTCCTTCAGGATTCAAGTGTGATTATTAAGCAATACTCTTAATAGTTCCTCATTATCATATTTGAATAAGGAGTGTCTGGCTACATGTTGGTGCTGCTACAGCTGTGCATTGACACAGATAGAGAAGAGTGTTATTGCAAAATGTTAGAGTTGCAAAAACATTCCTGAAGACTTGCGTCACGCAAGTGGATGATGCCTCTTTTCCAAGTCTTGTAAGTCAGATTAATTGCTTGCTGTTGCATTATTTACACATCAGTGCAATTGTTCTCTTGTTGTTTGTGCTCTTGCTAACCTGGTTTGCAGTATGATGTGCATGGGTAATGGACAGCTCAGAGATGCCACAGACAGGGAAAATGGGAGATATGGGCTTCTCTGATAAGCATGCAGTTTTCCTTTGCTGTTACTCACAGAAAGGGGCATCAATCTGAGCTGATACAGAATGCATGAGGAGAATTTAGATACCTCTTCAGTGAAATTAATGAGTTTAATGGCTCCTGTGAGAGAGGTGAACAGTAAGATGAAAGGTTGACGCTTCCAGCTGGATCACAGAAATCGGCTTTCTGGTGATTTTCTGAGTTCAAGAAACTTTTTAGCTGATTTTGTTCTTCCAGCTTAGTACATAAAGAAATGACTGATAAGATTGGGGAGAAAAAAAGTGCAGCTCTCATCCCCTTTGCTAGGCAACAGGCTGCAGGCATTGTGAGGCACAGGGAACGGGAGCAGCAGTGGACCAGCAGCAGGACTTTCAGATAAGGCTGTGTTCTCTCAAGCGCTGTGACCAGTACCTGTTGCTGCTCTGTGTGAAGTCTTAGCAATTAAAAAGAATCAGCTGAAGGACTGTGCTGTGCTTTGTGTGAAAAATGACTTAAATGAACCAGACTTTAAAAGCTGGAATAGCAGCCTTTGCAAATAAAATAAAAAATAATAAAAGCAAGGCTCTGGTCAATACTTGTTTGCAAGTGCATCAGTATTCGAAGCAACACGTAAATTCTCTTAGAAGTTAAAGTTCAAACAGAAGGTCCCTAGCTGAACGTAAACTCACAGCTTTGCCATTACCTCATGAAGTCTCATTTCTGTGAAGAATTGCAGAGGCAAGAAGGCTTTCAGAAGCATCAGTCTTAGCCATATGCTGGTATTGCATGCTGTATTTGGATCATTATTAAAATATTCATAGAATATTCAGCCAGTTTCTCCATTAATAATTTAGGTTCAGAATATTTTAATAACTCCAGTGCACTTTCAAGGTAGCAACATTTACTAAGAGAATAAAGAAATCTGTTTTTCCCAAAAGTATCAACATTTAAATACGTGTTTCAGCCTTAAAATGGATCCTATTCAGTATTTGGATCTCTGATTTGAAGGACCTTCCTTCTGTGAAGATGCTGAATGTGACATTCCTCACATCAATGAAAAAATGTTTTCCACATAGCAAAGACAGTCCATTGCATGTAATTTCTCCAAGTATTGTCAGCTGGATTCTGGGATTTATAAAAGTCTCACTTGCCAGTCATTACTAAATTATCCTACTGCCAGTTGCAATCTTTAACTGGCATCTGGAGGACATGTTCGTGATGGCAAAAAAAGGCTTTATTTATTGATGTACTCAAAATAATTCTCACGTTTGCTATGTAAACTTCTTTTNCATTTGTAGTTCTGGGATTTATAAAAGTCTCACTTGCCAGTCATTACTAAATTATCCTACTGCCAGTTGCAATCTTTAACTGGCATCTGGAGGACATGTTCGTGATGGCAAAAAAAGGCTTTATTTATTGATGTACTCAAAATAATTCTCACGTTTGCTATGTAAACTTCTTTTTCTAATAAAATTCATCCTTTAATCCATTATATTTCCTAAGAAAAAATAGGCTTACTGGAAGGAAAGGAAGGTTGTTATTTTTAAAGAAACTTCTATTTTAGGGTTGACCTGTGTTACAAGGCTGCATTTTTATGGAGCAGTTACTAGTGCTTGCTCAAATATTTTACAGAGAAGAGTTCCCATTCCCTGGTGAGCCCTCATGCACAGGCTTTCCTGAAAAGAAATCAAGAAATACAGGCAAACTTTCTCTGAAGCATCTGCAGATGCTGCGTGGGCTGCATTTTTTAGCTGACACTGTAGCAGCACTGCTGCATCCTTGTGCTGAAGTGCTTTGAAAGCTGCATCAAAGGAGGCAGAAAGCAAACTTGGCTTGTTTTTTGGAAGCTCAAACTGAGCCCAGAAGCACTGATACCGTGATTGTGAGTAGGGAGGTGGCCTCAAGTGGGTTTGAGATACGCGTGTGATACGAGACTGATTTAAAATTGTTAAGCGTGTTACAGATTTGTTTTATCCTGGCTGCAAATCAAGTTAGAGCTCCTCTGTCTGCAGCCTGTCAGGTTCTTAGGTGTAGAAGATCAGCTCTTCGCTCTGTCAACGGGCAGTGAGTAGTGAAACTGGGAAGAGAGCATTTTTTAAGTAGGTGACAGACTGCTAGTTAGCTGCACTTCCAGGCAGGGAAAAAGGAGAAAGTAATCCTTTGAACTCTTGTGATACTGAGGAAGCTGACAGCACAGGGCAACACAAAGGTCTTTGCAGGAGTGGAGGGGACAGGAAGGAGATTTGGGCTGTAGTACCTTCAAGAGATAATTGGAATGCTTAGGGCTGTCAGACCATACACAAAAAAATGTTCTGTGTTGCAGTTCAGGAGTAGGACAACTGGTTGAAAACTGCTTCACAAGGGAGAAGAATGAAATCTGTCATAGCTTCCTAGCAGTTGTGGCTCAAAGTTGGTAATTTTTGGTATGAAATGTATAATCTTTACCCTGTAATCAAGAGTGTTCTATTTTTTAAGTAAGGTAGCAATCAGGACTCACCTGTGTTTTGGAAAAGTGACTCAGCACTGTGTCTGCTGCTGTGCCAAGCTGAGTAAACGACTGCTGTCCCTGTGTGGCAGGAGCGTGTTTGTTGTCACAGTTCACACTCGGACTTGTGGCTCGGTGGTGTTGTGCCTCAGTGCCCTTTGATTTCGGGTGTCACCGCATGTGTGACACACCTGCGGTTGTGCATCCCCCATGGGTGCAGCGCGAGCAGCAGGGTGACCGTGGGTGCTGCCTGCTGCCCTGTGTGTTGTCCAACCTCCTTAGAGCCAGGAGGATTCCATGTTACACCAGTGTCAGACTGGAACCATGGAGTGGGAATGTCTTGTGCATCCCTGGCCTGTGGAGTTGTTGGGATAAGTTGCAGGTTTTCTCTCCCTGAGTGCAATATGAAGCGTGACACAGTAAAGAGAGCCTGGCCTTGCGCCTTGCTGAAGCTGTCACAGTCTCCAGCACCCTGTTATAGCTGTGTACTACAGAAGCAGAACAGATTGTGGTAGGTGAAGAACTGGGTATGTGGGAAGAAGGCAAAATTACTTCAATTGTGTGTGTCAAAATAAGCTCTTTGAAAAAAAAATAGTCTCATTTAATTACGTGCTAGACCACTAAAAATCTTTAAAGTCTTTGCAGAGCACAAAGAAAACAGGACCCTACTCTTGAGCTGATTTTCAGCAAACTAATACGATCTTACAAAAATCCAACAACCAACCTGTGGCATTCATCTATTTTAAAATATACTATTGCAAGCCAAAGCCAACTAAATGGTGACATGATATCAACAGGGCATTTGAACAGATTGTGAAATTCCGTTGTGCATATGGGTTCATGCAGGGAAGTGACTTAAACTGGGCTGTGGAGATGCTACACAACAAGAAGACTTAGAGTGGGCTGTGATTTAGTTGTAGAGCATTTGATGTCTCTGTCTTACTGCATCTGCTGCTTTAGAAGAAGCTGGAGTGGTAACAAATCCTACTGCTAAAGAAGCATTTAAGGAAATAGCGTACAACAGGAATGTGTCTTGCAGTACCATGTTTGCCTGAATGGAGTTGCAGTGGTTTTTCAACATGAAAAAATAGAGACGTCAGTAATTAAGTAGTTCACTGTCCCTCTGGGATGGGGATGTTTTTGTTGCTGCCAGTATTCCACTACATGAAACATGCTCATGTTACACGATGTTGGTCGTTTTGGAGTGAAGAATGTGAGGTGTTTCAAGCGATGGTGTGTGTGTGTTACAGATACAAGTTGGCGATCAGAAGCAACATTTCAGTTTACAGTGGAACGCTTCAACAGGTTGAGTGAGTCAGTGCTCAGCCCTCCCTGCTTCGTTCGGAATTTGCCGTGGAAGATCATGGTAATGCCGCGACTGTACCCGGACAGACCGCACCAAAAAAGTGTAGGATTCTTCCTTCAGTGCAACGCTGAGTCGGATTCCACGTAAGACCCTTTGATTATTGTACAAGTCCTCACTTGATACTGGTTAATCTATTGCAAGAAATACAAACATCTACAAAAACATCCCTTACTTTCTGCAAGAGGAAAGAATTCTTACAAGGTTTTGAATGCCCTTTAACCCCCACCTTTCTAAATCTCAAAGCATAAGAATAATCTCCTCTTTTGGATGAGCTAAAATGAACTTGTGTGACTAGAAGTTTGTGATAGAATTTATATATATGCTTGCTGAAGGAGAAGCCCTTGACTGACAGTTTTCTTGGCATGGAAAAAGTTCTGGGTTTATTTCAAATGAAAATGGAGCTTCTCTAACCATGCCAAGCTATAAATACTGCCCTGTGAAGCGTGTGAACAGGTAACTGCTACCAGTGCAGGCAGAGCAGGGCATGAGTCCTCTCCTTAAGTGGAGTTCATCACTCATCCAGAAGGATCTGAACACATGTGTGTTCTTGGGGTTCTGCACGCAAATCAACATAGACTACCTTTGACCACTTCTGTAAATAATAGAAACATTTTAAAATATAACTACAGATTTCTGGGGCATTCCTGTAGCTTATCCAGGAGGAGTGCTGACCTCTCAGGTGTCCTTTCCAATAGGGTAACTCCATTCTGGCATTGAATCTCACAAATCTCACGAATCTCTTGTTGTTCACTCTGGATAATAAATTGCCTTTCTTCATAGTTTTTAGAATTTAAAGATGAGTGCTCAGGGCAGAATGTAAAGAAAAAGTTATAAGTGTATTAACAGGTCACAGGATATGTGATTCACATCCACGCATTTACAGTAAAAGGGTGATCTTCAGAAGTACCAGCCAAGGTGCAGCTGGTGGAGCTGAGCAAGCAGTGCCACTGCATGAGGCAGTGACAGGACCTGGTCCAAGCTGTGTCCAGACTGATTGCCTTGCACAAGTAGGGTGGTTTTGAACACCAGTGGTCATGAAAAAGTGCTGCTGAGACAATTAGTGTTGGGGAGTTTATCTTGTGAGAGGGAGAGTAGAGGCTCCTCATCCTTTGCTTCCCAAAGGCAGAGACCTCCCACTCTGTAGGCACCAAGAGCTCTTGGAGCTGTCCCATCCATGTGCAGTGAGGCAGATCAGAACTAACTCACCTGGGGGAGCCATCAGCTTCTTAAACCAACCTGCAAGTCACTGACACACTTTCTTGTCAACACTGTTGCCATAAGAAGATCTCCATTCCCGGTTCATAATGTGGCTTCAGAAAGCCCCAGAGGTTCATGCCCTCAATAACAATTAGCATCTAATAAGGAAGAAAATCGGATGTGTGAAAGCAGTGTACCAAAAATCCCTAACAAAAAAAATTATGTAACGGCTATAAAAAGCTTGGTTTTGAAAGAGTTTCAAGTGTTTCTTCTGTATTTATAGGTCATGGTCCTGTCATGCACAAGCAGTTCTCAAGATAATAAACTACAAGGATGATGAAAAATCATTCAGTCGTCGTATTAGTCACTTGTTCTTTCATAAGGAGAATGACTGGGGCTTTTCTAACTTCATGGCCTGGAGTGTAAGTAATTGGACATGTATTAACCTCTTGCTAGGTAGAAGCAGTTTTGTACCTGTACTCCTGCATACTGAGATGCTGATAGCAAAGGGGTTCTTTCCTCAAGCTGTTTTTTTCGATCGTTGTTGTAGATTCATTTTCAATTTCTTACTCTATTAATTTGATTTTTGTAGAGTGCTTTTACTTATGTTGTAATATAAATATTTCTTCATTACTATTTTCTGCCCGAGTGCTTGTGTTTTGTTATCACTATGTGATAGTCACTGACATTCTGAAGCAACATAAATTTGCTTGCATTACCATATGTTCTTTCTGTATATGTACACGTATGTTTAATGCCCCAGTAATACTACTAAGGTTTCTCTTGAATTGTGACAGCTTTTTAAGCATTTGCAAAGATTTCGGAATATTGTCCAGAAGAAGCAGAGCATTTAATTACCAACACTTACATCATTGAAAACCAAAAAAGCTACTGCAAAATTTAAAAGGCAGGAACAAGTTTCCTGCATTGATACACTAAAAAAGAATTAAAATCTAGTAAGTTGAAGAAAACTGCTTTGGTGTTCTTGATTTTTTTTCTTTTTCAATTTATTACTGCTGGTTTGGAAATTAAAAAGTCACGTCAAACGGGATGCTTCACTGCAGCCATGTTGCATGTTCCACTTTTCATGTTCCTGTGTCATTCATGTTTTACAGGAAGTTACTGATCCTGAAAAAGGCTTTATAGAAGAGGACAAAGTTACTTTTGAAGTCTATGTTCAAGCAGATGCTCCACACGGAGTAGCGTAAGTATCTTTGATTAAAAACAAACCAATATTAAAAATTCTTAATTCTAGTATTCTTATGTTGCTTTTGATCATTCAAGTATTCTGTGTTATTGCCATTTGTAGCTTCATCAGACATTCTCACTTTGTCACTACTAGTTGATGAATTGGCAACATGGTAATATTTTCATAGTCACTTAGAGATTTTGTATAGCTTAAATTTCTGTTTGCATCAGTCCCAAAATGCTGTGGAGCCTCAGCTTCTGTGTGAGTTGGTTTGTGATTTAACACCTCTGAGCATTGTGGTGTGGGAGCTGATGGGGTTTCAGGTGCAGCCAAGTGGCTCTGCTGTCTAACTTGCCTTGGTTTACAGTTGTTATAAAACTGCTTCATCTCAGTTGTTCTCCTTCATGGCACTTGTAAACAATGGGGTTGTGCAGAGGTGCAACAAGACTTGCTCTTAAAAGAGCTCCAGGACCCTCTCACAGGACATCATTTTTCTGCCATATAGAGCATTTTTTTGGAAAAAGGTAATAAAATCACTAAGCATCTAATTGCAAAGACTTGTTACTGGCAAACAGCAGTGAAGTGTAGTTTATTTGAACCTTCAGTAGCAGTGGAGAGTAGCTGACACCTACAGCAGCACTACCTTAGAAAATGCTCTTTATTACTGGAATGCAGAACTTCCTTGTTTTTAACCACAAACTATTTTCTAGGTGGGATTCAAAGAAGCACACAGGATATGTTGGCTTAAAGAACCAGGGAGCAACTTGTTACATGAACAGTTTGTTACAGACTTTATTTTTCACGAATCAGCTACGGAAGGTAAGATATATGAGATTATATCTTACCTTATATTATATCTCTCTATATATGAGATTATAACATTGGTTGTTTTAATTAGCATTTATAAATGCTTCAAAACAGACCTGTGTGATCCTTTTGCCTCCTTTATCCTTTCAGAGGAGTTGTGACTTTCATGGTGATGCATGTCTTACTGCAGGCAGAGTACAGGAAGCTCCCTTTTGTAGTTTGTGGAACACAGGCTTTTGTCTTCTGTGGAAGAAGGCAGAGCACCTGAAGAAGACCTGAGCTTAGGGGGTGTTTCTTTGACTGTATTACATGTTAATAATGCTAGGAATTGCTGGGGGTGGGGAAAGCAGTTTAATCTTGCAGATAAAAGATGGAAGCAATTTCCCTTTTCTGAAATAGTTAAAATAGGGAATTATGGCTTCTCAGCTCATAAACAATGCACAAAGATAAACATTTGCTCCATCTTGAAATGGCTATTATGCAGCAGAATTTTTTTTGTTATTATGGCTGCCATTCTGTAGTGATGGAAAGCATTGTATTTTCAGTAGCTTAAACAACATAATTTTATATTTACTTTAGTAGAATTTTTTGTTTACTGTAGATGTTATTTCTTTGCTGGAAAGAACTTTTTAAAATACCTTTTTAATAAATATCTCATCTAAAGCAGGATAAAATACACTAGATAATGTATAATTCAAAAACAGTGCAGTACCCTTACTGGGATTAAAAACAGAAGTGATGACTGTTTAGAAGAGGGCAAGTACTTGGAGAAAAAAAAACAACCTGGCACTATTCAGTGTATTGGAGTTTCCTATTGATCCTAATTCATAATTCTGTGCATTTCTGCACTTACTGTCTGTCTCTTAGTGAAAATGAGCTGTTCTAACTTGGACTTTCTCTTATGTAGACTAGTTGCAGTTCAGTTAAGCTTTCTTTTCCCTTTTCAATGTACCTGCTTTCCACTGTTTGTAATTTCCCACCATCTTGCTATTTATATCCCTGTGGTAAGTGTCCCAGTTGGCATTTCTTTTTTCTCTTTGCCATGATGTTTACTCTGAAGCACTGAAAAAAAAAAGTAACACCTCAAACTCCAGTAGAATGTAACTGAGATCTTCCCAATGCCATGGGCAGCAGATAAATACTTGACTTGTTTTACTTGATGCTCCTGTTCCTTTTTTGCAGGAGGTATAATTTACTCATTCAGTTTATCACTCATTATAACGCTTGGTTTTTTTGCTCAGCACTCAATGTTTGTGCATTTTACTCCTTTGGACAACTCACTTTGCTCTTGGGAGAAAAAAAGTGTTTTTGTAATAGCTCCGTCTAAAGCAGTTGAGCAGCTTGTTCAAGACTGTCTTGTGGTCATAAATCAGTATGTACCATGAAGCAGTGAAGAAGAAATTCTTTTTGTAATACAGATTGGTTTCGACTGAACTAATCTTACCAGGCATTCCCCTGCACTTCTTCCCCAGCCCCAAAATAAGAGCAACTCCTAGCATCTCTTAATATCTGCCTAGTGATCATGTGAGAAAACTTAATTTACCTGAATTGCTGGCTGCAGCTTCCTTTATGGAAGTGTTCCAGGACATCAGCTGGAATGTTCAATTCCTTGCTCATTCCTCAGGCTTTCAGAGCCCCTCCAAACAGAACAGATGACAGTTTTAGACAGCTTTAGCACTTGGTACAGATCAGGAAGAATCAGTTGTTGCTTTGTCTGAAAAAAGTATTTTTTACATTTTTGTTTTCACTTTGACCGAACTTGTTCCTCTTAAACCAAAGTAAAATAAAACCAAATGTGCAGTATCCTTGGTTTACTTTTCACCGTTTCCATAATTTCAGTGAATCCTCCTTCCTTGGAAGAAATAATGATTTCTGTTGCTGTTACTTAGAGCTTTGTTCACAGAGAAGCTGCTGTCAGGAGCAGAGCTGGGGAAGCAATGAACAATAGCAAAGGCAGGCACGTACCTATGGCAAGTCAGGCTCTGGGGAAGCGTGGGTGAGGATTGATGGAGAGGTCCTTTCTTCTCTGCTCTGCTTCCAGATAGCACATGGGAGGCTCTGGGGTGTTTGAAATGAGACCTCCCTTTTAAGCAACAAGAGGTGGCTTCAGTGGTAGGGAATGAAGAAAGGAACTTTGACATTAGAGCATATTGTTATTTGTTCTTTGGGACTGATGAATATGTGCTTAACCACAGTCCAGTAGGCAAGGGGCAGTGGTGACTTCCCAGAGGGGTCCAGGTCTGACCCTGGGCTCTGTTAGGTAACAGAGTTGTCTCTTTAGTGCCTCCAGCCTGCTACTGCCTGTGGCTGCATTCAGTCCTTTTTGGAACTTTTTCCTGGTTCCCTTGTAAAAGTCCCTACAACTCATGAGAACATTACAGAATCTTCATATAAATACATTAAAATAATAAATGCTGGTCCATTTCTCCCTGATCTGTCTCTTCTCAAGTTATCCAATATATTTTACCTACCCTTGGAATTCCATTCACAGTATTTATTTCCCTTCTTTAAGTAATTCCTGGTTTTAAGCAATGTGTTCAAAGTTACCTGTAGCATTCTATTATTATATAAATATCTAAAATTTTTCTCATATCTCTCAATATGCCTATACATGTCCCTATCCCTCTGTTATGTTCATTTCCTGAGGGAACTTCTCAGGTGTTAAATAAGAGACCCTGCTCTTTTACATGGATCAGAATGCCTCACTCCTTTATCGTGAGGTCAAGCTTTCAGAATCTGGGAGGGTAAGACAAAAAAATAAAGGCTTGAAGAGAACAGTATTTTAAAAGTGGTAGTGTGGAGAAACACTTGAACTTAGAGAAAAGAGCTCCAATATTACCTAAGTACAGAAACAGAATGAAGAGCCAAGAAAGGCTGTGTTAAATGTCTGCTTTGTCATAACACGTGTAGAATTTCCAAAGAAATAAAACTGGTGTTTTTATTCAATGACAGCTGGAATGTAGTAATTATAAGTAAATTGTAAATTATTATTTGATTATTACTTGAGAGATATAGGAAGGGAATTAATTGTCCAGATGGTATATGAGAAAAACGTTT
Source organism: Urocynchramus pylzowi (assembly GCA_013397555.1). NCBI lineage: Eukaryota > Metazoa > Chordata > Aves > Passeriformes > Fringillidae > Urocynchramus > Urocynchramus pylzowi. The sequence goes on along the minus strand of VZRH01001377.1, from coordinate 2,460,831 downwards.
TAAAAAATGGGAGCTAAAGGCAAAGGATTTGATTTTGATTAGTTATCAAGGTATTCTGAACTCCAGTTAATGCATTTTTGAAGGAAGAGTCAATCACAAGATTGATTTTTAGCCTGCTGTAGGTTTAGCATTTTAGTATTTATTTTTGACTATATCAGCGCTGATTATATTTGCACTTTTTCAGGACTTGATTTTCATGCCTTGTTTCTGTTTGTTTAAACATAGCAAGTATCTATATATTTGTTTTTTAAAAAAGCATTTATAAGATGTTCAAAGAAGTTAATAGGGACTGATGATAGAGTTTTGGAAGATCTGAGACCAGGTCATTCTACTACTTCAGTTTCTACCTTAAGCTAGTGACACTCACTCTTAAAAAGGTTCATAAAGCAGGTACAGGAAGAGGTTTAAAGTTGATTCTTCAAGGTGCTGACTTTTTCTGGTGTTGATATTTTAAGGCAAGAAATAACTTTTGCTTGTGAAATCGAAAATATGACTCTATCTAGTGATATTTGGGGTTTGCCCAGATGGACCTGGTTAACTGGGATTCTGCATTTGGATTATAAAAATAAAGCAACTGGAAGTTATTCACTTTATTAGCTTATTTGAATTGATCTGAAAATGAATGTTCTGATTTTAGGAAGGAAGTTTTCATAATCAGGGTGGTCCAGCTTTACATTAGGATGTATGGAGAGCTGGTGGGATCTTCATTCCTGGTGATGCTCAGAACTTAACTGGATCTGATCCTGAGCAGCTGGACCCCAGTCTGAACTTGGCACCTGTAGGCAGAAACAGCGATCAGAACCTACAGAGTTCTCTTCCAGACTGCATCACTAGAAACTCTTGAAGCACTGCTTAACACATTAAAAAAGTTAAAGGTTTATTGAGTTTCAACAGTTAAAACCTGTTGCCAGTGATAAAATTTAAGATGCAATTTTCTTCAATTTATAAAATTTATTAAAGCAGTTTAAGCAAATCTCAAAATGGAGCAAAAAAAAATTTTTTTGTTGTTGTCATTAGGGTGAGGTTGGGCTATTGTTCTTAAAATTACCCCAGCAAAGACTTCTGTTGACTGTCCTTAAGAGGGAAGTTGATGATAAATTTCAGCGATTTTTTTATTAATGCTTCCTTTTAATATGTGTCGGTACTACTAACGGTGTAGCTTGCAACTGAGGAGAAATAAAATTTGGAAGTTACTTGTGTTCGTGATTCTGTTTTAGGTCATCTCTATTAACTGGTAACTTCTGAAAATTAAATTAAAAATCTTAAAGATACAGTCATGTGAATTATCATATTAGTTTACAATTGCATAATTAACCATTGTTTTCTGTCAGAAGAGATTTGCTTTCTTAATGAAATTGTTTCTCTTACTTCTCTTACTGTAGCTATTCTGATGATATTCTTTATTCTTTGAAGTATTTCTGTTGCTGTACTTCTGGAAAATGTAGTGGATCCTCAGAACTGGAATAGAAGACTAGCCTGTCAAGACTTTAGGCACTTCTTTTGTTGTTTTTTCTTTCTTATTTTGTCTTTTGCCACACGCTTGTATTCTTGTTGTGTCAGTGTTGCCTGTACCTGGTGCCTGTCCCTTGTGGCTCCCAACCCTGTGCACTGAGCTGTCCTGCAGCAGTGCCTGGCGTGCCCAGAGTTCCCAGCTGCCTGCAGGCAGTGCTGTCCTTGCTGTGTGTGGGGAGCTGGAGTCCAGGGTAAGCCAGGAGTTCTGCACACCTCGGGAGTTCTGGCTCGTGCACAGACTGAGGGAGAGTCACTGAGGCCCAGTTCAGCACTTCACTCACAGAAATGGATCATTCCCTGGTATTTCACAGGCAGAAATTCAGATGGCAATTTTTCTGGTTTTAACAAGTTATTTTCTCATATGCTACTTAATATTGGAGTCTTTTTTAGTTTCATTTGTTGCCTAATCTCCTTCCAGGCTTGCCTGTTCCTTTTTATATTTACGCTTCTCAAATGAACACCTCCCTTTTGTTTGCTCTTCCTTTCCCCTAGAATTATTGATGTACACTTTTTAAAAAGTAAATCTCATCTCAGTGACTGAACTCTCCTAATCCCTGTTTGGTCTATTTGTGTAATTTCTTTGTTCCCAGTCCTTCCCAGATCAGTGTAATCAGTGAATTGAATTGTTAAGCTGTTTATTTGCTGGACAGCGATGACGTTAAGTAGGAATGAATGAATCAGGGAGTTTCAGAGCTTCCTCTGACATCTTTCTCCATGTGGACCATTTCTGGTTTTGTTCACTTGTTGCCCTCTATGGTTTCATGTAGTTGCTTTTTCACAAAACCAGTTATTTTCAAGTCTGTAGTATTGACTGCTGTGTCTGGTCCCACTGTGATGATTGCACAGACATGCCGGGCATGAGAAGGTATTTGAAGGTGTTAAATGCTTTAGTGCATTTACTGTTCTAGGCTGGAATAAGGGAACTATTTAGATAAAACAACCATGAATGGAATCTGTTATTCACATTTTTCTAACCACTGTGCTCTAAGAAGAGTTGTTCCAGACAATTAACGTTTTTACACTACAGTACAAGATTTTTTTTCAGACTTTTTTGAAGTGTTGATTAAATTGAGTTCTATGAAGGAAGTCACTGAAGAGGAAAGAGTGCATTAAACAGAATGAGCGATAAACTTTTCTGATACTAATTGAACTAAATGCATTTTCAGGCTGTGTACATGATGCCCACAGAAGGAGATGATTCATCCAAAAGTGTTCCTTTAGCATTGCAAAGAGTGTTTTATGAGCTGCAACATAGTGACAAACCAGTTGGAACTAAAAAGTTAACAAAATCATTTGGGTAAGTTTCATAAACTTGGACTATTTATTGGGACTCAGGCTTCATAAAGCTTTTCTTTAAAAATATACTATTTTAATAAGGTTACCTTTAGAGAGGTGCAGGGAAGTGTCAATGCAATATGGTGTTAACTTTCTGTAGTCTACTTGCATGGGTTTTTATTTGTAGCTAGTACTAAAGACAGCTGATCCAAAAGTTGGGTTTTTTTGGGAAGGAGAATGGTACAGAAACAGAGTTGTTACCAGCAGGGTTATCATTTACCTGAGCATTGTGTGATGCATTTGACTTAAGTAAAATTCAGAACAAAATAGTCATTGAAACATTGCAGTTTGTGTATTGTTAATGTCTTTAAAAAATGGAATCTGTTTTAGATTTAGTGCAATAGCAGTAATTTGCATGTCCATGTTGTTGAACGTTGATGGCTGCTGTAACATTTTCCTATAATATACCAAAGACACAAGTTAGGACAGAAGGATTAACATTAGTATAACCTTTACAAGTCTTCTCTTTGCATGTCTTGTAAGTGTGGAGTAGGATTTTACTAAAATCCATTCTAAAATACTTTATTTTGTATTACTTTGTCTCGCTGTATTTATGGGCTAGTCTTGTAGTAATACTGGCAAGCACTGTTTTATTTCAAAACACATTAGGAACACATCTTATTTCAAAACACATTTTGTATCATCTTTTTCATACAGTTGTCCTCATGTTCATCCTGTATCTGCTGCTACAACCTGTAGTCCTGCTCTATCCTAAAACAACCTCTTTGCAACCCTGTGTCTTTGCAACCTTGACTCTTCCCCTTTAGGGAAATCTTAAAAGGAAATCAGTAGCCTCAGTGTTGTCTGTTTATCTGGCCATACCCTCTTCCTACTAGCACACTGTATATTTGGTGTATCAGTGCTCCTGCTGTCCTGTTACAGGACAGGACTTGGTGATAGAGTAAATATTTAATCTCCAGTTAAGATGCCAACTGTGTCATACTCAGTAGCTTGAAGAGGCCTTTCCCAAGGGTGTTGCAGATGCTTAATTTTGTATCCAACAGCAGGGTTTTAAAAATGTGTTCATGTCTGCTTTTGTTCTTGGAAAAGAATTGTAGAATATGTTTGAAGATTTATGTTTCCCCCTTCCCTCATCATTGAATCAAAAAGGAGTTTTTGGCCTTGTGAGTCCTAGGTGCTCATGTATTACTAGGGTATTACCTTTTACTGAGTGTTGTGGATTTCTAGGTTTGACTTCTTAAAGTAGAAAATGATGCCATGTCTGAAGGAACCCTTCTTAATCCTAATTTTAGTGTATGACCTTTTTCTTTGGTTTGTCCTATGAGCTGGCTAGTGTTTAAAGCCTAGAGAGTCAGGGCATTATTTTCTATTCTTAATTATCTGTCAGGTCAGTTGATTCAGCTTGTCTTAAGTGTGGACCCTACACAGGTGTTGGCACACTATAGATTAGTTTGGTGCCATGTGACAGTGGGTGTGAATCACTGAGAAGAGAGTGGGAGGGAGGATCAAGTCAGCACTGCTCCTGATCACTCTGCTGCTGCTTCCAGGGCCAGGGTGGAACATCACACTGAACCTGGAGCCTACAGTCAACAGAGTTTCTCTTATGCAGTTGGGAGTGGTGACTGCAAAAAAAGTTGTCAGAGACTTAGAACTTAAAAAGCTTTCTTGAGTTGAAGTTACGGTTCTCACAGGTGTATTTAATGCTGGAGCTAGAAACACTTAATGCTTCTTGTTTCATTGAAAGCAGGAGTGCTAAACACCCTTGTTGCAGTGTGCCATGCTGGCTATGAGGCATTTAGATCCTGCTGCCCTTATCTCTGCTTTCACACCATGTATTTGGACATAGACAGTTCAGAAAGCTGAATGCCTCCTTGGAGTTACTGCATGCCCAGGATTAACTGTTTGAATGAGCACAAAGGAGCCAGTCTTTCCTATAAATCCATTTGCTTCCTTTCCTGTGCTGAAATAATCCCTGAACGCCACTTGACTGCACCTGAAGGGCCCTCAGAAGAGAGGCAGCTGGAAACCTGCTGTGGAAACTCATGGCATTGAATTGCTCCCAGGCCTTTATTTAAGAGTTTTTTTGGCATGAACTGAGACTGGGTTGTAGGCTGGAAGAGCAACAGCCTGGCTGTGGCCTCCTCAGCTGGCTCTGGGTGCCTCCGCAGTCCCTGCCCCAGTCCCACACAGGAGAAGCGGGGTGGGCACATAACAGCTGCCAAAATCTCTCACTGGTTCACTGCCCCTTCTTCCTACACAGCTAGAGAACCTGTGCATCAGCCAGTCCTAAATCTACAGCTTGCTGGGTATTACATTCTTGATCTGCAAAGAAATCAAGAAATGCCTTCTGAGGTGTTTTTTTTCTAATTAGTAATTTTTTTATTTATTTGCCTTACAAAGGTGGGAAACTTTAGACAGCTTCATGCAACATGATGTCCAGGAATTATGTCGAGTGGTATGTTTATACTATTTCTTGCTGGTCTGTGATGTATAAATTTCTCTTGATATTCTGTGTGTGTATATATATAAAATATAGTATAGGAACTATCAGAGTAATAGTGGCCCTGATTAATTTAAATTAGGTCTCAAAGACAGAGTTTTTGCCTTTGTTTCTCTTTAAGAATGGGATTGCTTGTGGCCTTTTGTGGGTAAGGAGTTTGTAAAGAGTAGGGAAGCTTGAAAGTTGCTGGAACGTGTGCTAGTGGTACTTTTATAGCCATGGAGAGAAATGCATTGTTACATCTGTGGGGGTTTCCAGACTCAAAGGAATGGAGAAGCTGGAGTAGCCCTCAGTTTAGGGGAAAGAGGAGGATTTAAAGGACTAGAAAGGAGATGCCAGTACAAATAGACTAACATTTCATTTTTGTCCAAGTAACTTAGCATCTAATCATTTAAGTAATCATATGTGTGTGATGAATAAATTGAAAAACTGCAAGTTTATCTTGTGTAAAAACTGATTTTTCTTTCAGCTACTTGATAATGTGGAAAATAAAATGAAAGGCACATGTGTAGAAGGCACTATCCCTAAATTGTTCAGAGGGAAGATGGTGGTATGTATTTTATACCTTCCTCAAAAATAATTTAAATTAGCTCTCATTACTTTTATAAAATTGAACTTCTGTGTTGTTTTGGTTTTGTTTCCAGTCTTATATCCAATGCAAGCATGTAGACTATCGATCTGAACGAATAGAAGATTATTATGACATCCAGCTAAGTATAAAGGGAAAGAAAAATAGTAAGTGATATATTGTGATATGCACCCATCCAGTACTTCAGCATGTTGGACAACTTAAGTGCCTGCTGTTTTCAGATGGGTTTGTTGGTGCACAGTGTTTGGAAATATGTGCTTTAGGACACATTATTGAAAACATTTTCAATGCAGAGAATGTTTTTGCATGCACTACATTTCTTTTTTTTTCCTTATTCCATTTCCTTTCCCTGCTCCTTCCTCCCTCATTCTCTTACTGCTATCTTTTCATAAAACTCTAAGAACTTTAGGAGTTTTCTGGTGTCATAAAACTGTGCCATGGTGATCACAGTGGTATTGTCATGGTAGTAATAATTTACATATAAAGATGAACTTGTATGAAATAGATTCTTATTTAGACCTGGCCATAGTAATAAGAATAAAAAAAAAAAAAAAAAAANAAAAAAAAAAAAAGAATTAACTACTCAGAGCAGCATAACAGTGGTCCCTTGTCATCTCTTTACTGAGCACCTGGGGTACAAGGCACAGAAAAGGATGTGTAAGAGTCCAGCAAACAGAGGCACCTAGCTTGATGCTTAGTTGAGAAGTGAGGAGTTGTGGCAGACAGCTGTAACTCTGTGATTTTAAAATCTGCTGGTATTCTTAGATATGCCTCTGCAATATGGTGCATTTCTTGAGATTCTTAAGCAATATAAAACTTTACTTGAAGTGAGAACAGAAATGTTCAAACACAAACTCCCCTGTCCTAATATTTCATTTGATTAATATATTGTGGGCTAGAGTGAACTTACATGTTTTCCTTCTTCTGTACAATTCCCCAATCTTTATTCATTCAGTTTTTGAGTCCTTCATTGACTACGTTGCAGTGGAGCAGTTGGATGGTGATAACAAGTATGATGCAGGAGAGCATGGCTTGCAGGTATTTTTGTTTTAACCTGGTTTTTAATCTTATTTCTTTATCTTTAATAAAATAACAATGTTGCAAAACCAGTCTAGATTTTATCAACTGATTTTAGTGATTTTTCTTCTTAGACAAGCTTTTTATATAGGTCCTCTTATTTGGTGTAAAGTTTCTTAAAATGGAGCTCAGATTTTACAGCAATTCAATTTGTAGTGAGTTTTATAGGTCCAAGTCTTCCATTGCTAGAGTGGTTTGCTTTTCCATCAATCTCAAGACTGAGAAGTTGTTCTTCTATGAGTAGTCTGTTTTTCCATGTGTCAAGTAAAAAAGCGGCATAGCTCAAAGTAACTTTGGAGAGCTCATGTTTGTATTCTCAGCAAGAACACCAAGTGAACCCATGGAAATTAAACATTTATGTGTGTGCACGTATTTCTGAGCTCTTCAGTTGCACTTTGCTGCAGCCACTGGAGTAAGCTGAAGTCCTTTATAAATAATGTTTTACTAAAACTTATTTCTGCAGCTTTGACATACCAGGTTCTGTCAGTAATGTTCTATATATTCTTTAGCTGTTTCTAGGAAGGTGTAGCACAATAGCCAAATCCTTGTTGGCAGGATGCAATGAAATGAAATTCTTAATTTATCAAAAATGAGCTTTTGCCTCCATATTCTCCCAGTTTTATTTATGCAGGTAACTTGCTCTTAATGCAGTGAGATATCCACATATTCTTGTATGAGTGGCCTAAATTTCGTTTAATTGAGTTTTTGTGTTACTGGAGTAGGTCATGGGAGGTTGGTGCAGCATTAAGATACTCAAATTGCACCCAAATTTTGAACCATTCTGGTGCACATTGTGTTGTCAAGTCTATAAAAGTCCACATGAAGAGTGTCTGCAACAAACAAGTATTTTGAGATGCTGAAAATCCTGCAATTTCAACCCTCTATTTCCTTTAAAATGTCTAGGAGGCAGAGAAAGGTGTGAAGTTCCTAACACTGCCACCAGTATTACACCTACAGCTCATGAGGTTTATGTATGATCCTCAGACTGACCAAAACATCAAGATAAATGATAGGTAAGTGGGTCGGTTGGTTTAGCGTGTGGGTTGGGTTTTTTTGTAAAATTTAGACCTGTGAATGTATTTTAGCAAAAAAAAGCTTCCCAAAATCCTGGTTTTGACTAAGCTCTGAGAGGCAGGCATGTGCTATCACACACAGTGGAAGTCCCCTAAAGGTGCACTGGTTGAATGTTGAATGTTTGGTAATCTGTAGTGATTGTTTTGACCATGAACAAGTGCCTGCATCTTTTAATGGCTTGTGTAGCATTCTTTGTGCAGTGTGTGGCTAGGCTGCCACCAGAGTAAGCAGGATGAGTAAGGAGTTACCTGCTTGCCCTCCATCTGTTTCCATGGATGGAGGGAGAGCCATTTGGCCACTCACTGTAAGTAGAGGGTGATAATTTCTCGAGGAGATACATGGTTGGTTGTAAAATAAATGTTTTTTGTAATTATCTCATTCTCACCAAGGTGAGATATTTCAGAGTAATGTTCCAGTCAGCTGGTACCTGTGCTATGGAAGCTGCATTTGTCTGCTAGAAAATAACACATATTTAAAGCTTTTGCCTTGACACAGTGAATCCAAACCAGCCCTAATTCAGTTGAAGTGCTCATGCCCTTGTTACTGAGGGCGTGCTTTCCTGAGCTGCTTGAAAAGTTTATTTTTATTCCATATTTAAACAGTATAAATTCTGCCACTGTATGCAACATGTCCTGGATAGAATTGGGATTGTAACAGTAACATGTTCCATTTTTATTCTTTGCGTTAGGGGTACACATAATGTTCTGTAAAAGTGCCTAATAATGCGTGTCTATCTTAACTACAAATGCAATTGTCTTCATTCTTTTTGAAACTAGGTTTGAATTTCCTGAACAGTTGCCACTAGATGAATTTTTGCAAAAAACAGATCCTAAAGATCCTGCAAATTACATTCTCCATGCAGTTCTAGTACACAGTGGAGATAACCATGGTGGACATTATGTTGTTTACTTAAATCCAAAGGGCGATGGCAAAGTGAGTATTGAAAAGCATCTAAAAGTATTTCTGTGTTGTAAATGCATACTTGCAGTTTTTATAATGGGCAAATCTTCAGAATTTTCTTCCCCTCAAAGAAGAGTGCTTACACACTTGGCTTTTAACTAAACACTTTTTAACTGAGGAAATCCCTTCTCTTGTGTGTCTATGTGTTGAAGTTCTGCAATCAGATTTTATCCAACTTTTTTTTGAGGCTGACTTTGCTGAAGCAAATACGAGTGTTTCCAGTGTTTCTGTGACTCAGAAGTTCAGCATGTTTGTGTATGTCCCACTGTTCCAGGTTTAGGTGACTTGATTGGATCGGACATTTATAGGTCAGGTGCCTCTTCCCTTGAGTTGACTGGTTTTGTGTGTACATGATTGTTCACAGTAAGAGTAGAAGTCAGATTTCACTGTGAGTTAGTTGCTATTTGTAATTTGTTCTTAATTGGCATTATTGTTTTAATTTGAAATTTGATGTATATTGCTCTAAATGTATAAAGACTTACTAGATGTCTTGTGCATCGCTGCTTTTTACTTCAGTTTACATCAGATAAAGTCAATTTTCTGTTTCCCACAGAAATACTAGATATTTAAAATCTTAAGAGAAGCTTATTGGAATAATTATTGTGCTTTTGGTAATCACTGTAAAATGTTCAATAAAGGTTTGGTATTTATGGACTTCCTTATGCTGAGCACAAGTAGCAGGTAGCACAAATTATACTGAACTAGATTTGCTTTTAGAAGTCATGCCGCTTGAAGGTAATTTTAGTTACTTCAAAGAGCTGAAAGACATGCCAGAAATAGGATTAATTTATCATTCAGGAACATGTTTTTACGTGTAAAATCACCTTTCTGTAAAACTTCCTCCCTAGTGGTGTAAATTCGATGACGACGTTGTGTCGAGGTGCACGAAGGAGGAGGCGATCGAGCACAACTACGGGGGGCACGACGACGACCTGTCCGTGCGGCACTGCACCAACGCCTACATGCTGGTGTACATCAGGGAGTCCAAGCTCAGTGCGTGTCCTCTCCGTGCCCAAGGGGCACTGACAGGCAGGGGGGCAGGGCTGCTTTACCTCTGAATTGTTGGCTGTGTTCCTACACAACAGGACTGCCTTATTTACAGTCGGAACATAGAGATCCTGCGGGATCAAACAGCCATTCTCTCGCTTTTGGACAGTATTTGCTGCTCTGGGTCATCTTTTAGCTCAGTGAGGCACCTGCAAAGTGCTTCAACCTTGGCTGGTTTATAGGGTGGAAGACTTAGTGAACTGACTTCAGTAATGGGATTAAATCAAATTGATTGTAAATGTGTAGATACATGTATGCTTTAAAAAGGGAGTGGTGGCAAATATTTTTTTAATTCTGAACTGAATATTTCATTCAAAAGTCTATGATACATATTTCATGGGAGTAGTGCATTTTGGCTTGTCGTAGAAGTGCTTCTTTTGCCAAAGCATGATGATATCAAACCATGTTTTTGAGGGAAAGATGAAGAAAGTTTTTTTTTTTTTTACTTCAAATCAGAGGGAAGTCAAGCGTGTATGGAAAAGAACTTGTTTGATGTAAATCTTGAAATAACATCATAAAACCTGCTTTATAGGTGAAGTTTTGCAGCCTGTCACCGACCATGATATTCCTCAACAACTGGTAGAAAGGCTACAAGAAGAGAAAAGGATAGAAGCTCAGAAGAGGAAGGAGAGGCAGGAAGCTCACCTCTATATGCAAGTGCAGGTCAGCTTTTGAAACAGATAAGGTTACAACTATTTTACCATGAAAATTTAGAATATTGAACCACCCTGGAGGCAAACCTTTATTTTCTCCTTTCTTTTTTTTATTTTTTTTTTAATTTTTCTTATGAAGTAGCTTTTGAAGAGAAATTATAATTTTAGTGCTTTTAAGTATATTTACATATGCAATGAATCGTAATAAAGCACACAGTGCTGCGTGTTATAAACATTTCTGTTTTGTTTAGAATTTATTGTGCTTGTGAGTAAAAATAGTAAGTTCAGGTGAAAGGGAAAAGGACCAGGTTATTTCAAATGGCTGCCCTGCCACTGCACTTTTATCTCCTTCAGGAATTATTTTCTAAAATTAGAATGTATCTAGCCATAGGCTGCAGGTCTGGACTATTGCCAAATGGAGCTCATCAAGTAGAAGCAGAAGGAGAGAGTGCTTATATTTGCAATTATCTTTTTGGAAAAGCCAGATGGACTAGATTGTTATGAATTGCCTTAAGGAACCCTGTTTATGGCTCTTTCCAGAGCCCATCTGGCACAGGGAAATAGAACCCATTTTCCATGTGCCTCCATGTTTCCTTGCCTGTTCTCTCTGGTGTTGGTAAGCAGAGATACTGGTGAAGTCCAGCTTGCTCTGGCCTGCATTTGCACTGAGTTTGCAGTGGGACACTGGCAGCATTGCACTGTTTGGGCTTCTGTTACCAGAATGCAGGGGAGCTGTGGGAAATACAGGAAAAAGGTTCAGTGGCCTCCTTGCCTTGCACCACTCACAGAATTATGTAGCCTTTTTATTTTCTCCAAGTGCCAGGATTGTCAGAGCATGTTCCAAGACTTGGGATCTAAGCACGACTGGTTTTTAATTGCTCAGGATTTGTAAGAATTAATGTATTTTAATTACTTGCACTGATGAGATTATCAATCACGATTTTTTAATTTCATTGTAGTCTGTCTTCTTGCAAATTTGCTCCCTGAGAACATGAACAGTGTTAGCACTGTGCCAGAGGGCCAGTGAGGTTGTGTAGTAAAACATCCTGTATTATGTGGTGCAGCTGGGCTAATCTGAAAAGTAACCTGTAAATGTCATTTTTCAGATAGTGGCAGAGGATCAGTTCTGTGGTCACCAAGGCAATGATATGTATGATGAAGAAAAAGTGAAATACACTGTTTTCAAAGTATTAAAAAACTCCACACTTACAGAATTTGTTCAAAACCTCTCTCAAACAATGGTGAGTTTTCTGTAGCTGAATACCTGCATGTGTTTGTTTTGTTACATTATGGTTGTTTTCTAGCCCTTACCTTCTCCACATATTGACAGCAATCATAATTTAGACCTTTTAACACGGAAGATCTGTTTGAGTTTAATGGAAACATCTTAGCCTATTTTTCCCTTGTTTTGATTTAGTTTCCTGTCACAATTTTTATTTATTTTAGGGATTTCCCCAGGATCAAATCAGATTATGGCCAATGCAAGCTAGAAGTAATGGAACAAAAAGACCTGCAATGTTAGATAATGAAGCAGATGGCAATAAAACGGTAAGTAGTCACTGAGAGATGATATTACTTCTGTACATCTCCTGTGATTCTTAGTTCTGTTGAAGAATATCTAACTTTGAGACATAAGATTTTTCAGGCTTGTCATTTAAAATTAATTTCATTGTATCTGGTAAAGTTTGATACTTGGGAAAACTTTGTGTTTAGTGGATTAATTTTTGGAACTAGCAGGCGTGCATGATTTTTCTGCTGTGGAAAAAAAAGTGTAATCATGATTTCTTATGTTAGATTGAAACAGAACTGTCCTTTGACAAAAGGGGCAAACCCTCTGGATTTAAGGAATTCTGTTGTGTAAAATGTGTCTAAATACCACAGAAAACAGAGATTGGTTTCACTATCCTTTTAATCTAAAATTAAGTAATGTCCTTGTCATTATAAAGATAGCTGTAGGTAACCTTTTGAAAGACAAAGAAGTGGGTTCATTTTAAGTAAAACCTACTGTTACTGCTTCATCAAAGCTTTTGGTAGTTTCAGATCTATATTTGTTTGTCTTAATAAATTCCATAAACTTCCTTTAACACAACTTTAAAAAAAAAACCTCTCCCGCTTGTACAATGTCATAAACTTCTTGTATTTGATTAAAATGCAGATACCAGGTTGTATTAGGTTCTTCAGAGACTTTTTTTTTCTTCTCTCACATCTTTCTATATAGATGATCGAGCTCAGTGACAATGAGAATCCATGGACAATATTTTTGGAAACAGTAGATCCAGAGATGGCTGCTACTGGAGCAACATTACCCAAATTTGATAAAGATCGTAAGCATATGGGCTAAACATTTCTAAAATACAGAATGCTTTCAATTTTGGGTGTATCTCCAAAAATACTGTGTTCTCCTTCTTTCAACAATGTTGTTGATGTATCCATCAAATTGCTGCAGTGCTGAAATTAGTTTTTCTCATGCAGTTTTTCCTTCATTTCTCTTGAAGTGGAAGGCATGCTTTGTATGTTTTTAGACTCACTGAATAATTTTCTCTCTATTTTAAGGGCACCAAATTAATAAAGACACATATTTATTACTGTGTAAATAAAGACATCTAGGTGATCTCCTTCCCCCTCCCCAAGCCTTACTTAAAATTAAATCTTGTTTTTTACTTTGTAGATGATGTGATGTTGTTTCTGAAGATGTATGATCCGAAAACTCGGAGTTTGAATTATTGTGGACATATCTACACCCCTATATCCTGTAAAATACGTGAGTTCTGAATTTCAATTTCATTGTAATTGTTGATGTTTTTAAAGTAGATTGCACATACTTTTCCTTTAATAATAATTCCATCACTGAAACAAAAGGTACACCACAGAAGCAAATTCTTATTTCACCCAGCACCTTTTTTTCTTCCCCATGTGGTGTCAGTGACATTTTCTACAGGTCTGAGCCTCAAAACCCCACAGGTGGTCAGTTCATTGTTGCTGTATGCACCATGTGTTACAGCTGTTTCAGACCTGTTGTAAAGCTTTGGGATGTGATACTTCCCTCCCAATAGCTTTTCATGTAACTCTTCTGTAACTTTTCACTATGGCAGCCTGAGCAACTGCTCAGCCTGAATTACGTGTGAGCCTTGATTTTCATAGAGGGTCCATTTAAGGAATTCAGCAAATACCCACTGAATAAAAATATTTTAGTTTTTCATTTTGAATGTCTCATTTTGTTAACTTATATATATATATTTCAGTTTTACGGTTTAGCTGTCTTTTTTTTTTTTGAAGATACTAAACCTTTTTTCTGAGGAAGGAGCAGTGTTATTTAATCTCTTGGATTTTTAATGAACTTGCACGTATTTTTATTGCTCAAATGAAGTGGAAAGGAACCATAAATATGTGTCTAGTTGAATGTTAACAAGGGAAACTTAAGTATGGAAGACTCTTTCTTAGGCATTGTAGAACCATTTACCCAGGGTAAAGAAAGGGATTCTCTCCTTTCTCTGGTTGGTCACTCTAGCAATTAGTGCAACACATTTCACATTCCTTCTTTTTTTCTCCAACAGGTGACTTGCTTCCAGTTATGTGTGAGAGAGCAGGATTTCCACAAGAAACTAACCTTATCCTCTATGAGGTTTGTATTAACAGACTTTTTGTAACTTTTTTGTCTTTTGCATGATGTAAAGAAAAGAAAAATATTTATTCATTTTAAAATGTTGCTCATAACAATGGTAATTTATAAATTATCAGCACTGTAATCTGTAACTTCGAAGTCTACAGTGCTGCAAAAGAGTAGCAGCAGAGAGTTAACTTCAAAATTGATTTTATATTGAACAGGTAAAAGTGTAAAGCTTTAAAACCAAAAAAAAAAATCTCCATGAGGGTCCTATATGAGCAGCTTTGTTCTGCTAAACCTGTGTTGCTGAGTTAGAGGAATGAATGCTGCTGACGTTATTATCCATTGTGTTTCCAGTGCCCACCTTAGTGAAGTTGAGAAAATGTTTATCTTCTCCTTCCTTCCCCAAGCCAAAGCCAGCAAACAAAATCCTTAGTCTGCTATGCTGTTTCTGCACAAATACACAAGCAGTGAATCTTCATAACTGCTACATTTGAGTGCTGGTGATGCAGATCTTGCCAAGGCCAAGTCCTTGCTAGAGTAAGAAGGAGGAATTGGCTTTTTGTTGCAATTTCTGGTAGCAGTCCTGCTGCTCTCTCTGGTGGCTCCAGGGCAGTACACACAGTGCCTAAAAAGCTAAGCTGTACTCCTTGCTCTGGGCAGGCCAGCATTACAGTGTCATTCCAGTTTGTTTACACAGGTGCTTTTATCCCTGGGTCAGCCCAGAGGTCAGCCTGCAAGTATAAATATCTAATATGCATGTAGGTATTTTATAATACATGCATTGGATTTGTATAGGTACGTATCTGTGCATTTATTCAGTTGAAAGAATGTACAGGTTACCTTATCTGATGATTTCTTCACTATTGTGACTTTTATTTTTGACCTTTATTGTTGTCTTTTATTTTGTGATCAATAATTTTTCTTCTTTGTTGCAGGAAGTTAAACCCAATTTAACAGAAAGGATTCAAGACTATGATGTATCTCTTGATAAAGCTCTGGATGAACTCATGGATGGTGACATCATAGTGTTTCAGAAGTATGTATTTTAAGGGGGCACCTTATTGCAATTATATCACCTGGTTCACTTTGAAAGCTGAACTTCCTTTAAGCTTTTTTATCAAGAGCTAAGTATTACATTCCAATAGTAGACGTGTTCTCTGCAGTTCTCATTTGTTTATTCAAAGGGGAAATGAGCAAATATCAGTGGTATTTGAGTATCATGTGCCACATTACTTAAGGAAAAGGTGTCCTCCTAGTTTAGAAAACTGATAACCTGAAATTGTTCATAATATTACCAGAGTGTGTTCAGCAGTGCATCTGATTTGTGCAGCTTTGTGTTGGAGCCACTGTAACACAGACACCGAAGAGCCTTCCAGCATTTCAGATACCATGGCCACTGGACAAGGCTCTTGGAGCTCTTTCAGCCCAGAACTACACTGAACTGCTTTCCCTTTTTGCCTCTCCCTTGTGCTCACAGTCAGGTCCTTACTGGTCTGCATCTGATGAGATGCTCCTAGTTTGCCTGAGCACATGCCACTCGTAGGTGTGCTGGTGCTTCAGCTGGAGATTTCTCCAAGGCAAAAGGGGAGCTCCTGCATCTTGTATCCAATAAAGGGATCTTTCATAAGCTTGGCAGGGCTATAAATCAGCATTTCTATGCTCTCACTCCTGATGGTCACACCCAACTGTGTTGCTCTGTTTCTCTCCATGGGCTGACAGTGGGTGGAAGCCAGCTAGTCTATCTTCAGCACTCTTACCCCAGATTATGTGAGATGAATGTATTTCTCATGTCATGCCTTGGAACTCGCATTCCCAGTTGACCCAGTTGGTGTTATGCACCCTTGGCTGGCTGCTGACTCCTGGGTAAGTGCACAGCTTGTACCCTGGTGCTATTTCTCTGCAGAGAAGTTGGGGTACCAGTCAGGAGTGACCCAAACCAGCCCCTGTGCCCACTGTTCTGCCTCTCTGTGCCAAGGAATGCTGTCCATCTGCCCTCTGTGCAAAGTGATTGATACATGGGTTCATGGAAAGCTGTGCAGCCTCAGTACACACACAGGAATGTGCCAGGGTGGGAGGGAGGGAGGGACAGCTCCTGCTGCAGTGATGCTGTGAACCCACAGGAGCCAGCAGGGCCAGGCTGCCAGGGGAGCAGCAGAGCAGGCGCGGGCGCCGGGCCCTGCAGTGCACAGCCAGGGCAGGCTCTGGGTCACTGCTGACCCCACCAGTCCTACTGTGTACCAGTGGTGGCTCTTGCAAAAGGTTTCTAAACTTCATCTCTCTATCTCTCCTGTTGCTGACTTACTGTAGAATGTTTTTAAAGCCCCAACTGCCTGTGTGTAACAATGTGATGTGTAATGGTATCATAATTTGTTTGCTTTTGTAGGGATGACCCAGAAAATGATAACAGCGAGCTCCCCACAGCTAAGGAATACTTCCGAGACCTCTATCACCGTGTGGATGTCATTTTCTGTGATAAAACCATCCCCAATGACCCAGGCTTTGTTGTTACTTTATCCAATAGGATGAATTACTTTCAGGCATGTGTCCTGTTTCTCTTTTGTTCCCTTGTTTGAAAAGTAACTTTTGCACTAGCTCATGAACACATTATACATACTTTTCGAAAAGTTCTTAAACTGTCCGTGTACATTTTTTGCATTGTGTACATTTCATTTTAAATGAAAAATTTGAGGAAGCCACTAAGGCTTGTGAGAAAAAATACTATAAACCCCTCAGTTTTATTAATAATGAGTTATTTGATAATTGGGTTCTTTCTTGGTAGACCATTCTGCTCTGTCAGGGAAATGATAGTCTCATGAAATTATGCTTTCAAAATG
This sequence comes from Urocynchramus pylzowi, assembly GCA_013397555.1. Lineage (NCBI taxonomy): Eukaryota > Metazoa > Chordata > Aves > Passeriformes > Fringillidae > Urocynchramus > Urocynchramus pylzowi. The sequence goes on along the minus strand of VZRH01001377.1, from coordinate 2,443,682 downwards.
ATGTGTAAAACCTGCTCAACTTATTTGGCCATTAAAAGGAAAATACCTTGGGAATCTAGTGATTACCTGTTTTGTGCCTGTAATATCAACAACAACATTTATTTTGTAGACCAATCTGTCTTGCTTTCTTCACACAATGAAGTTTAATGCTCAGTGACACTAGCTGATCAAACCTGTTGTGTTGATGATAGATGGGTTGGGGTGTTTGAATGAGGAAAACTGGATATGGGAACATAAGAAAAAAACTGAAATAAAGTTAGTCTGATCTATTAAGAGGCTGAGTAGATTTGCCCCCCTGCAGTTCTCCTACTTTTGTCAATGTCAAAAAAAAAATTACTTAAAACCAGGTAGTTTTATTTTCTGTCCCCAAAGGCAGAAACTTTAAGCATCTATATACACAGGAAAAGTCAGAGATGAGTTTTGCTATACTATTCTTATCATTTGTTTTTGGGCCAATTGCTCTCTCTCCCTTTTTTTTCACTTGAAGTGTAAGGTCTGTATGATTTGAGGTTTTTTGGTAGGGCAAAACAAGAATGCCCCTGCCTTTTGTGAGGCACTGAAGTGAAGTGCACTCATGGGAATAGTGTGGTGTTATTACTCAGCAAGCTAACTAACTTGGAGTGAATTAAAGGAGTGGGAATCTTCAGAGCAAATCTTATGTATTGCCCTAATACTATAATTTTAAAAAAACCCAAAACCAAACCAGCAAAAAACAGCCAAACAAGAAAAATAAGAATGGAGTAATTGTTGTGGATTTAGTGGCCTTTTGACAACAGTAACGTACTGTAAAAAAACAGTTTCCTCTTTTTTTTTTTTTTTTCCTTAGGATATCTTATTCTCTGTCAACTGTTCAGAAGCTAACAATACTAGTTTATTTAGCCTTGGGGAGGTAGGCATAGTGGGTTCTCTCAGAATTCCAGTAGCATAATGTTCCTGTCATGGAATGAATGACTGTATGATTGTAGAGCAATGTCATAACTATGTGAAACAATTCAGAACTTACCAAAAATTTTATTTTCAGGTTGCAAAGACAGTCGCTCAGAGACTTAACACGGATCCAATGCTATTACAATTTTTCAAGTCCCAAGGGTAAGACAAATTCCTTAGTATTCTATGTCTGTAAGCTGTTCCTCAAAAATTAGCCTTTTCCAGGTCATTAACTAATTCTCTACCAGTAAGATGTTACCTTTCTGGCAAGCACAGCAGGTTGCTTTGACAGTTGAAGTATTGCCATGTCTGTCTCTGGAGCCTCAAAGAATTGCATGTTTTAGAAGAGTTCTAGTAAATGTAATTTTAAAAATCATTAATTACTTCAAAGCCTGATGCTGTGGGATAAATTGCTAAGCTAATGCAAGTGCTGTTTCAATGAATGCAGATTTCTAGAATGGAGGAGAGCAGAAACAAGTGCACATAAAAACAGTATTTTTGCTGATTTTACAAGTTTAAATGCAGGAGTTAACTTCACTGAATTCCCCCCTCCTCCCTCAAAGTCTGCAAATGATGTTTTATGAAGATAATGACAATCTAACAAGTTCTCATGTGCTCAAAGGGATATTTCTGGTTAAAGTGGTGGTTTTACACATGTTTGTGTAAAACTAGATTTGAGTCTGTATAAAACTAGAGCAGAAAGTAGTACATTATAGTTCTGTGTATGTGCTTCAGGAATAATGCACACACAAAACTTACAGCTTTCTGTGTTAATGGACATGTAGATGCTTTTTAGTTACCTGAGGCTATCTCCCTTCATCATCAGTGAGAATTTGAGTAGCTCTTTGTAGTTTCCAGTGCTGTGGTCACTGTGGAATTTGCTGTGTCATATGGCTCCACAAATTAACCTTTCACAATCTAAAGCATGTGCTGCTATGCCAGTAATTTCCGAGGAATGTAGGTCTGCCAGCCTGCAGCACTGACATCAGTGAGCTTGTAAACATCCAGGAGAGTTAACACACACCCTGAATAGTTTTCTGTTCCCACAGCCCAACTGTGTTTAAAAATCACTAAAGTTCTGTGAGTTGTGCTGCTTAGGCTGAGTTAGCAATTATGTGAAACTGGAAGCCAGTAATAAAAATATTCTTGGTGCTTCAATTTACTGAGCAGTAATGGATTTTGAAGAGATGGATTTTGAGAACATGTTTTCTTTCCTTCTGTAGATATAGGGATGGCCCTGGTAATCCTCTTAGACATAATTATGAAGGTACTTTAAGAGATCTTCTGCAGTTCTTCAAGCCTAGGCAACCAAAAAAACTCTACTATCAACAGGTAAGAGTCTTTTCTTTTTGTTGGGGTGAATTATAAAAATAATTCTGCCCTATTCAAAGTATGCCTAAAGTGTTTTTCTTTTCTTTCTTAAGCTCAAAATGAAGATAACTGATTTTGAAAACAGAAGAAGTTTTAAATGCATATGGCTAAATAGCCAGTTTAGGGAAGAGGTGAGTGAAGCCATTACACACTTGCTGTCATTTCTGTGTCAGAGCTGATATGGCTGTGGTTATGGGTGTACCCCTGAGTAACACAGAATTAGAACAAAGTTGTACATGATGTAAAAAAAATCTAACAAAACAACAGCAAAAAAACTCCAAAGAGCACCAAAAAATGTAAAAAAAAAAATCAGATCTCTTAACAAAAATTTTAGTGATATAGATGTTAACTTATCTTTTCAAAATGAATGGTTAAGGGGAACAATCCAGTGTGTTCTGTGCTTTAATGTGGTTGTTTACTTTTTCAGATTTTCTAATGAATTTTGTGTTTCAAATTCCACAGGAAATAACAGTATATCCAGATAAGCATGGGTGTGTGCGGGACCTGTTAGAAGAATGTAAAAAAGTTGTAGAACTCTCTGAAAAAGGTTCAGGGAAATTAAGGTAAAGCTGGAAGACTATGATTTCTTTTATGTGATCATGTAGATTTTATGCAGCAAAGTATCTGTAGAATTTAAAATACTGTAGAAACCATTATTAACAGATGAAATATGATATTGTGTTAAAAGCTTCCAGATTGCCACTGTTAAGGGTTCTTCTTAGCTATAAATATAATTTTTACACAGTTATTTATTTATTTTGTGTTTAATAAAGTTACATCCTTGAGTTTCATCAATTACATTTGTTAGTCATGACTTATTAATTGTTCCAAATCCAAGTATTTCATGATATTCACTTCTCAGGAGTTACAGGGGTTAAAAGTGAGGTCATTTAAAGAGGATATGTAAAATAATCTCCTCTAGAAACCCATATTTTGTAATGGCATGTCCTGGCTTTTTGCCATCAGCCAGAAATAATTTAACCTTTTATGGCTTTACTGCTTAATTTTTACTAAAGATTGAATTTAAAATTTTGTAAATACAATAGCAGCATCAGTGTACATTCTATGCTAGTCTCTCTCAAGATTTGAGAAATAAATGTTGCATTGAATTTTTTTATTCACTTCTTAAAAATGGTTTTCCTGTTTATCTTTAAGGCTGCTAGAAATTGTAAGTTACAAAATAATCGGTGTCCATCAGGAGGATGAGCTGTTAGAGTGTTTGTCACCTGCAACAAGTCGAACGTTTCGAATAGAGGTAAGTTGAGCTTGTCTTAGAGAAGCTTTAAAACCTGACTTGGAGAAGCTCTTTCAACTGGTTATTTTCTTTTTCTGGGTGCTGATCTTCAAATACTGTGAAGTTTGTATTAAGATTACATGATAATATTATATGCATTTTTAAAGAAAATGCTTTTAAAAATATCGTCCTTTGTTCCATCAGTTTCCCAGTAATGGTTTCATTATTTCATTTTTACATATGTTTTTATAACGATTCATGGAGACTTTGCAAGAGCCTGTCCAAAGGACATTTAATGTCTTGGCAGTAATTCCAAGGTTTGTTTGAGAGTTCATGAGTTCATGATAGAAATGTTTATGCTTAGAACCCACTTTTGTACTCTAATAGTCTAGAAGGTTTTGTTTTCTGTTACACTTGAGGTTCTTGAAGCAAATTTGATACTTAACATGTGATTTTTTTTTTTTTCTAAACATCTCATCATTTAGATCTACTAACTTGCCTCAAAGATCAGAAATGAAAAAATAAGTTTCCAGTGTAAACTGTATTGAGGAGCTGGCAAGAGACCTGTGTTACTGTCAGCTAGTTCTGCACTGATAGAAGATTTCTTGTCAAAAAAGCCATTCAGGGAAGCCAGGAGAATATTTCCTGAGTAGGGGAAGCTGAAGTGCTCTCATGCCAGGGCTGAGGGACTCTGGTAAAAGACTCTGTCAAACAACATGGCTCTTTTAATTGTTTTTGAACAGAATTGTTTGAAATCGGTAACAGTACATCAGTAATGCTTTCAGTTTCTTAATAACTAGAAAAATAACTTCAAAACATTAGTTTCTTTTTGTGGAAGTTTAGCTGATTGGAGTCACAATTCTCTGTCTGGATCTAGGAAATTCCTCTGGACCAGGTAGATATAGATAAAGAAAATGAGATGCTAATCACAGTGGCACATTTCCACAAAGAGGTTTTCGGGACATTTGGAATTCCATTCTTGCTGAGGATACACCAGGTGCAGTATGCCTCCCTTTTCCTCCCTGTGATGATGTTTTCTCTAAGTACTGTCAAAGAAATGCATTAATGTAAGAAGTGTGTAATGGAAAATACAGCTCTTGTATCAAAGGTTCTGCCCTATCTGTGCCTTTTTATGGTTAAATTATTTCCCAGCTCAGTTCCTTTTGCATATCCAGGTTGTCCAGTGTTTCAGTGAGCCTGTGCAACACCTAGAAAGCTGTCACTTGGCAGCAGCTGTCATTCCCTGCCCGCTGCAGAATCCCCCAACAAACCAGAACCCTATTTCCAACAGCACTTGAGTAACTGCAGTGCAGAGTTGTTGGCAAAAGTTGCCCTGCCATGGTTGCTCTCACTGAGACATGGTTATGGAAAATGGGGTTGCTTTCTCCATCACTTTCTGAGATGACTTTGCATTTCATCCCTTCTGTAATTTGATGTGCTTTATCTTCTAGGGCTGAAAGTTGGTACAAGAACAAAAGCTAATTTTGAAAGCTTAATTTAAATTCTCAAGTTTTTCCTGTGGTGCTGCTCCAGTTGAATGTCATTCTGATTCTCTTAATATCAAAATGTATTTCTGGGAGCAGTTAGCCATTTGCTTCTAAGCTTTTTCTAGTTCATGTATGTTACTTTGTATGAAAATTACCTACTTTAAACATTTGGGAATGAGAAATGTGTCCATATCTCTCTACCTCTAAAATTATAATTTTACTAATTTCCATGTTTTTGATCAAAGAGTAAAACTTGTTTGGTGATTTTTGGTGGAAACCATTTGTTCTGCATTTCCTTGTTATGACAGTTAATATGTATTATTCATCTTTAAGTTAACATTATCTGTCACTTTTTTGGGTACTTTATATAGTCAGGGAGCAGAAACATACTACAAAAAGTAGCAACAAGCTTATCAAGAATATGGGGTGTTTTCACAAATTCCTATTTTCTAATTTTGCTACTTAACTTCAACCTGACTTGGACGTACCAGTGGCAGTGCCTGGCCAATTTATGGGGCAGTTTGCATAATGATGAATCAGTAAGACTAAAAGTTCCTGAATATAGAGCAAATTGCCTGCTGTTGTTCCATATTGTAGAGAATGATGTTGATGTGTAATTTTGTAAATAACAGAGACATTGAGGCAATCTATTTCAGTGAAGCTTAAAGCAGGAAATACTAACAGCTTCCCTTTTTCTTCATAGATTTTTTTGACATTAAAATCTTGTTGTAATTATTAGGGTGAACACTTCAGAGAGGTTATGAAGCGGATTCAGACAATGCTGGACATACAAGAAAAAGAATTTGAAAAGGTAATTTCAAATTGGGAGAGTTTTTATTGCTGACTGTAAACCCTACATGAGTTTATCGTAGTAGGTTCGAACACCAAAGACCTACTTTAGGGATAAGTGTAGATTTTGTGTGGTAGAACAGGTGCTTGACTGAAATAATGCTTTTTCTAGGACTAATTAGTTAGGGTGGGTAGGATCAGTATTTCTGTACTGCATCAAGAGAGATATTCTGTAAAACATTAAAGTAACCCAGAAAAGTGTAGCTGGTGTGGGACCTTTAGAAGCCACCCCCACATCACATTCCTGTTCAGAGCAGAACGTGACTCAGTCAGGTTGTGCAGGGTTTTTTAGTTGCAATTTGTAAACTCCCAAGGGTGGGAATTCTGCCCTGTTCTGGACACTGTGTTTTAGAGTATTTCCACTATCACTGGGAAGGCTTTGCTTTCCTTGCACGTAATCAGAATGTTCCATTTTGCAACTTGTGGAGGTCACCTCTGCAGTTTTTTGAGAAGAGCCTGCTCCTGTGCACCATCCTTCAGGTGGTGGAAAACTATAGATACCCTGTCAGCCTTTTCTTCTCTGGGCTAAACAGGACCCGTTTCCCAGAGGTTCCTGAATGCCAGGTTCCCCCCCAGCCCTCTCACAGTCTCATTGGACTGTTGCTGCACTTGCTGCAGTTTGTTGCCCTGTCTTTTTCCCTGGAGGGCTTGAACCTGGACACAGTATTCCAGGATGTGACTTCATGATTTCCTGAGCATTTATTTTGTTCCATTATCCAGGTTGTTGATGAGGGTTTTAACCAGGACTGGCCTTTTTCAATTCCTGAAGTTAAAAGTTCTAAGTTGAAGTTACAAGTTTTCTACTTATGAAAGTAACTAGCTGCAAGTTAGACTTGAACTTAGTGAATTTAGGCTTGAAGACTTAATTTTAATGTCATATCCTACCACTTGGTTTTTAAGGTTGTTGTTTTTTTTCTTTGCATAGTTTAAATTTGCCATTGTAATGATGGGCCGACACCAGTATCTCAACGAAGATGAGTATGAAGTGAACTTGAAAGATTTTGAGTCCCAACCTGGTAAGTTGTTAGACAACCTCACTTTTCTTTTGGCGTGCTGAAGTTGCTCTGCCATTTGTTACAATGTGTTCATCCTTAACTCAGGATGCAGAAAGAGTTTATTCTTTTTACATGACATACATTAGATGTAGTGACCAAGCAAGTATTTATATACACCCGTGTGCACACTGAGCACTGTTATATGAATGTGTTAGTCCAAGAATATGTATTTTATAGGCATATAGATAAATAATCTGTTTCCTTTTGAGTGAAAAGATTGCATGTGAATGACCAAGTGGGTCCAGTGTCAGTATAACACACTTCACAGCATCAGTTGCACCATATCTTTATTGTCCACCTACCCCCTTGAATGTTTGATTCTCGTGGAAAGATAGTTCTTGTTTATTCTTTATCTCCTCAATGAATCTGAAGATTCTAGCAAGAACATTAAATATGTCAATTAGATGCTGTTTAGTTTTTTGGTTTTTTTTCCCTAAGAAACAAGTCACCAAGGTACAAATTCAGCTCCCTTCTAAATTTGTCTCTGGATGGGCTGCCATCTTGTTTACTTGACTGACATTTAAATCTCTATTTTCTTAGACATTTACACCTGGGAGAAACCAGGTTAATCCTTCAGGAGTTCCACCACAGGAGTGTTTTCATAGCCATAGAAGGGGTTGGGCTGGGAGGTGCCTTTAAGACCATTCCTATTCCACCCTGCTGCCATGGATGCCACACACCAGACTGGTTGCTCAGGGCCCCATCAGACCTGGCCTTGGACACTTCCAGGGGTGGGACAGCTACATCTCCTCTGGGCAACCTGCACCAGTGCTTCTAAATACAAATCTCTCTTTTTCCTCTTTGGAGAATTCTGTTTGGGAATGGCACCTTTGCATCCACAGTCAGGGATCAATTGAAACCCTTGAATTCATTGGGGTTTCTTCTCCCAGCTTAGCTGAGTGTTCCTCTCTGTGAGTTGCACTGACTCTCTGCAGTTCTGTTTTTCTGACAGTTAGGAATTCATGTTTTTATTGGTAGGTTTTGCTAGGGTCAAGCTTTCTCCAATTTTTCCCAGCTGCGCTCTGGATTGATGTAACAGAAATCCTGTAACTGTCCATTTATTTCAAAAGCTGCAGAGAGTTAGACCTGTGTTATTTCTGGGCACTTGCAGGAGCCTAGCAGACAGTCCTTTTGTTGTGTGTGTAGCACAGGCAGGATTTTGGCTTGCCAGAGCTGTGAGTGCCTGCAGCTGCACAAGTCACCCCAGAGCCCAGGAGTGTGTCACTGCAGGACCTCTGTGCACTGCTTGTGAAGGGTGTCTGGATGGTCAGCATGGAGGTGGAGATTTCCACACAGACAGATAAACTCTATCTTGTGTGGTCAGAGCAGACAGAGTCCTGATTTTATTCTGGGAGTCATCATCCCTCTTGGATCAGGGAGGGAAAGGCAATAGTCTGGAATGAACTGCTAGACTTGGTGAGCAAGGCAGAGCCAGTGCCAAAACAGCTTGAAAAACTAACCAGGTGACCAAGTTCAAAGGCACAGAACATGTCAGAATGTGGAAATGGGAGAACTTAAACTGATTTATTGTAGGGAATATGAATTATAACTGTATGAATTATAATTGTATGAATATGAATTATAATTGTAGGGAATGTGAGAGCAAAAGGTTTAATTTGAGAATTCATGGAATTCACCCCTTGTGATAGAATATGCTTTGATAGATTTAATTTCTACAAATGCCAGATTTTAACACACACTGGATTGATGGAACCAAAGCTGGGGCATTGTCCAGTTTGATTGGCATAGCTGATGTCAGTAGTGTCCCTCTGCTGTTGTCAAGGTACACTAACTATAGCTGTGACTGTGCTGGTACCAACCATGTAGGATCTGATTTCTTTCTTCAGAAACATTCAAATTCTCCCTCTAAGATTGGCAGTTCTCTTTTAATTTGATATTGACCATTATGTAAAACAAGAAAAAAAACCAAATTCATTTTGATTGAAGAAAATATATCACAAAATGCAGATGCAGGCAACCAACAAGGTCACGTGTTTTATGCTTTAGTGGTTGCAGCTGATGGCTTTGAATATAGAATGTACTTTCCTTGCTGGGGGCCTCTTTAGTTTCTGCCTTTATCATTTCACTTCAAAGAACATTGGATGCTCTGCATTGAGAACATCTTAAAAGAGAATTTCTCCCATTTGCAAGAAGTATGTGGACTGTGTTTTTTCATTAAAACTAGTAGTAGAATAAATAATACTGGGTTGAACAAATGAAAAAAAAACAGTATATTTTCTTTGCAATCTTAAGTGACTAAGGTTTTTTCTTAGAAAATAAAGAGGAGGGTCAGTTTCATGATTTCTTAATTAGCATTATTTGCTTTTACATTAATTAAACAGATATTCCCACTTAAACCAGGTGATAGGAATAGCAGGGATTATGGCAAATACCGTTGGTTGTCATGTTCAGTGGCAGATTCTCCCTGTTGGAAACAGGCTCAGCACTTTGGTGTAAGCTGGTACTGTGATGTGCCCCTGGCCATAACAGGGTTATCTTGCTTTAGCACACCCTTCACTGCTGCAAAGTCCTGTAGGTGACTGAAGAAGAGAGAAAGCAGGTACCTGCTGCAGAAGGAGCTGGGGAATGTGCTGTGTGAAGGAAGCCCTGCCCCACTGGCTCTGGGGCTGCTCTGCACTGCTCTGCCCTCCCTGTGATTCCCAGCACTCTGTGGGCGGGGCACAAAGGATTAGTTTGTGTAACGGAAACATTTTTCCAATTTAGTCTTAAAACTTCATTATTTTTTTTCTCTTTTCTTTTCTAGGCAACATGTCTCATCCAAGGCCATGGCTAGGGCTTGACCATTTCAATAAAGCCCCAAAGAGAAGTCGCTACACTTACCTTGAAAAAGCTATTAAAATCCATAACTGACTTACTTAACCAGATTGTCAAGGCAAGGGACAAAAATAAGTGTGTGTGTGCACCTTTTTAACAACTGTAGAACTTTGGTACACGTGCACTATATCTGAAGTCTTCAGCAAGAGGATTTGCTGCTGATGTTAATTTTATTTTGTTGAGGCTGTTCAGTTTGGCTTCTCTGTATCTATTGACTGCCCTTTTTGAGCAAAATGAAGGTGTTTTTATAAAAGCTTGGATGCCAATGAGAGTTATTTTATGGTAAACGTAATGCAAGGCAATTGTCAGCATAATGAGGGAAGAGTTTAGTAGAACAGTTGACATTGGCAAAATTATTTGTCTGTAGTACGTTTATAGATGGCATAAGCTGACTGGCTGCCCTTCCTGTGTGGTGTTCACCATCACTGCAGCTAGTAAGTCTTATGTTTAGACTCACATCAGATTTATTTCCTTCAGTTATACTTTAAATGACATTTTTGTGCATTTGTAAATGCAAAAGAAAAACTCACATCATCAATAAATAGCAATCTCTACTTTATTGTGTACATTGTTGGCACTTATTCGGGATTTTTGTCTCCTCCAGCTTCATAGAATCTTTTTTAATAAACTAGTTTTCATTTAATTTAGTCAATACTTTGCATCCCGTTTTACCAAGTGGATGCCCCGAGTCCTAAAAAGAGATATTTGGGTCTTTTTATTAAATTTCCAACCATTGAGAAATACCGTTGTGATTGATTATGCCATCTTCTGGCAAATAGAATGACACTCAAAAGTTGGCAAAAGCAAGTGAAAAGATTATAAATATCATTAATTTAGTTACCATGGGAAGAGATGGGGAAAACACAAGAACTAGCCTTTTAGCACAGAGGGCATGCTCACTAGTGTTTAGTAAGCTGTTGACTTTGTATAAAAAAGGAGGAAAAAAAATGAAAAAAGAAGAAAAAAAAAACCGAAAAAAGCAATTGTATATTTAATGAATGAACATGTACAATTTAACACTTGGAGGTTAATTTTATTGGGTGAGTCTGCAAGTGAATTTCACTGATGTTGATATTCATTGTGTGTAGTTTTATTTCAGTCCCCAGACTGCTTCCTTTTCTTTGGAGCTAATGCCAGCCGCGTGTCTAGTTTTGAGTGCAGTAAAGATAGAATCAGCAATTCACACTTAATTTTACATTCTTTTCCAGTATTTTATTTTGTTTCTGTAGCCGCAGTGTACAACTCCTCTTCCTGTATATTGCCTTTTTTTGCTGGAAAATGTTGTATGTTGAATAAAATTTTCTATAAAATTTTTTTTGATGAGTGATGACATGGACATTGAAGAAGATTTCTCCTCTCCTTGGAAATAGAGTTTTGGGAAACGTTTTCAGTCATGAGATTTTGCTAAAGGTGTGGTTTTCTTTTTCCTTAAGTGTTGACAATTGTATAATCCTCATTCGTTGTTTTGGGGAAACTTTGTGGGGGTTTCTGTTCAATAGTTTTGGGGTTTGGAGGTTTTTGTGGGGTTTGGTTTTTTTACGTCCTAATTAGTCACATTTGAGCTTAAGAAATAAAAGATTTTCCAGGAAAGGAGCCATGTACAAAAAAGACAAATGGAAAATTTATTTTGCTAGTTTGTTTGTAAAGCTTGTAGTGAAGTCTTTGTGGTAGACTGGACTCTGCCTGCCTGTACAAAATTTTGTGGTCCAGATTCTCAAGTCTTAATATTATAAATGGTGTAAAGTGAAATCTGGAGTCTCTAAAGGTAAGGTCTCTTCATAGAGTAATAGATTCCCTCTGTAATATGTTCCCTGTATTCATAACCAAAACAGAAGGTGCAAGTTCTAGGAATGTTTGATTCTCTTTTTAGTTTGTATCTTGCAGTCCTTTTAACTGTCTCTTATTTCCAGTCAAGGCAAACTAGTTGTTTACTTTTGTTTTGCTGTCTGTGTGCGTAGGTTAGCATAGAGGGAAGTGCTTAACTGGCATGCCTTAAGTGGAGAAAGCTTTCCTTTGCTTTGCATTTCCATCAGGCTGGTGAGAATTGCACCATCCCAAGGGTGTTTTTACTGGTACTTGGATTGTCTTTCCAGGCTTTCAGTAAATGTCAGGATTTGTTTCCAAACTGTTTCTATGAATCAGAGGCTCTGGTCAGCAGTAGCAAGCCCTAATAATATTTACTGTTGTTTAGACTGATATAAAATTAAGCTTGTATCTGAATGTCACTAAGTTTTCACATTCATTTATGGGATGGTGGCAGCTTCTAGGGACTATCTCAAGAAACACAATCCTTCCTATTTCAGAAGAAAGAACCACAACCAGTAGATTTTAGGTGCCTTTTGGGTTTTAGATGAATGGATTTTATGTGCTTGGGTATTTGTGCTATTCCCACACTAGTTTGGTGATGTCCATACATTGAGGCATTCCGTATGCAGTTTTCAATTACTGAAGGATTTTATGGAAAAAAAAATGTTTTGGAGCACAAGTAACTTGTTACTGAAATGTGGAAACACCTATGAAGAGGAGGACAGGAGGGTTTCTCAGGTGCAGTATGTCTGTTTAGTTCATTTAAAAAAAATTTACAAGAATACAGTCTTCAAAATTGCCATGCTCTCCATTTCTTTATTTAGATTTTGGAATTATCTGGATAATAGACAGTGAATGCATTAAATTAAGGTAATGGTAATATAAGTGTTAAGCAATAAGGATGTAATTTCATGGTACACGGCATCAGAGCAACACGTTAACAGCCCATCCGAATTCCCTATGAAAATAGAGCGTGGTTCCTGTAGATTTACATAGTGCCTTTTATCCTAAAGGAGTCCAAAGCATTCTGTGAAATCTGAGCAGATCACACCAGTGATAGTTGCTGACTAGAGAGTGACAGCCAGCCCCAGCCCCTTCACCCGCCCAGGCTGGCACAGCGACGCGCCAGGCCCGGCCGCGGCCTCCCCGCAGGACGAGCAGAGCGAGTGCCTCCCGCGTCCGGATCTACCTCAGCCGCTGCCCTCCGGAGCTGCCGTGCCAGCAGCCTCCCCGTGCCAGCAGCCTCCCCGACCTGGCCTCCCCGACCCGGCCTCCGGAGCTCGGCCGCCCGGCCGTGGGCGCTGCGCTGGCTGCAGGGGCAGCGCCCACGTCGGAGCCACGCTGGGGGGGTGCTGTTTGATATCCTCTGTGAGAAATCGTTTTCTGTAGGAACTGTACATATTGTAAATAAAACAGCCCAGGGTAAACACTGCATTGGTGTCTCGGCTCTTCATTTTGGAGAGGAGTGGGAGTTACAGCTCTTGGGCCACTCAGAACTCAGGGGGATTTTGGTTAGATCAAGTAGGTGAGGTTTACAAAATTCAGCTCAATTGTGTGTCAGGAATGGCATTAATAATGGAAGGTGTGCTGGCCAGAAGGTAAATTCTGACTTGTACGTCAGCTTCCACGTTTTGAGCCCTTGTTTTCTCCTGAAATATTTTGGTACTGAGGTGGAGAGTGTCACTGTTTGATGTGAGAGCAGCAAGTGTCGTTTATTGGCTGTTAAACCTGCCTGGTCTTTGTGGTCAGAAAAAGGGGGAAATGTTCACATGTGATATGTCCTAATCTGGCTCCAAATCTGTGTTCTGTTTAATTTCTGCCCCAGGTGATGTTGAAGTTAGCTGTATACCAAGCACAGCAGGAAATGAAATTTGTTACGGCTGGAAGCCTTTTTTTTTTTATTAAATAGTTGTGTAAAACTATTGTACCTATAAATAGTGGTGTAAAAATGTCCTAAGTACTTCTGTTAAATACCTCTTGCACATCTCAAGTAATATATTTATATAATTTCTTTACTGTGTGTATATTCTTGTGAATTTGGGTTTTGCACCTTTCCTGATAATTGTCACTGGCGTGGTGCATTATTTACCACTAATTAACAGCAATGCTTGTGGTTTCACAGCCAGATTTTAAAATAGAGAAAAATCTTAACATCCTAAAAAAAATGTGTGAATTGGTAAAACCTGTTGTGCTGCCATCTGTGTGGCTGCCTTTCATCCTTGAGGGTTTGTATTCATTAGGTCACAGTAGGTTGGGTGACTGGGGGGGACAGTCACTGGCTTTGGGACAGAGGAGCAAAAGCTGGGGCAGCAGCTCTGGGAGTGGCCTGGGTGTTGAGGAGGCTGCAGTGTTGGCTCTGGCTTTCACGTGCTTGTTTAACAGCTTTTACATGTACTGATTTAATTTGTTCGTGTCTTACTGTCTGAAGACGGGTTTCTGTGGTGTAAAGGCTGCAGTGGTGTAAGTGTTGAATTAAAATCAGTGCATACGCCCAGCCTAGCTTAACTGAGCTGGGATCAGCTCCGTTGGGGCAGTTTGTGGTGCAGTCTGACAGCTGCCTTAGGGTGGCAGGGCTGGGGGGCAGTGCCCTTCCTGAACCTCCTTTCTACGATCGGCTTCAGCCCGGTGTCCAACAGCCGGGACTTGCCCTCGCTGTGTCGCTGTGCCAGCCGCCGGCGGAGCTGCTGGGGGCTCTGACCTGGACTCTGCGCGGTGTCCCGGTGACCGTTCCCGGTGTTCCTGCCCATTCCCGGTGTCCCTGTCCCGGTGACCGTTCCCGGTGTTCCTGCCCGTGTCCCTGCCCGTTCCCGGTGACCGTTCCCGGTGTCCCTGCCCGTTCCCGGTGACCGTTCCCGGTGTCCCTGCCCATTCCCGGTGTCCCTGTCCCGGTACCCCCGCGGGCAGAGCGCGCAGTGCACCCCGTGCCCGGCAGGGGGCGGTGGCGGGCGGTGCCCCGGGACGGCGGCTGCGACCCGGTCAGTGAGCGACCGAACGGCGGGACAGGGACAGGGGACAGGGACACTGCAGGGACACTGCATAGGGACAGGGACACGGGACAGGGACACTGCATAGGGACACTGCATAGGGACA